>OZ038497.1:60754863-60894863 GCA_964036315.1 Acanthosepion esculentum
CATTATCTATTACACTATACACGCATCCAAGCTTACAGTACCTGGTATTTTCAAGTGGTCAACTCTCTAGGTACTGACCAGTTTCAACATTGCTTAACTTTGGTGATCCTACAGGAACCAGTGTTTCAACGTGATGTGACCATAAGCTATCACTTAAGAGTACTCATTTGTTATTGATAACATCCTTTAGTCTCACTTTTTATACCAGCATATACTGTATTTGATGGTATATATTACCTTCCCCAATTAAATTTAAAAGAAACTCCTAGAGTGGTACTTCCCCAATTCCTACAATCTTAACCTCTTCAAGTGTCAACTGTCATCTATCCTCATAATATGCAACCCTTGCTTTCTCCCTAGGCACCCTTTTAACATCCCTATTCAGTAAACCTCTACTTTGACTGACACTTAGGCCATGTACTGAGCAAATAAGAGTAAAAAAAAAACAAAGAAAAAAAAGAATCAAGTACTATGTCTGAGTAAACCAGATACCTCAAACTAAGAACTAAAAGTTTTTTGAGCCATTTTTGGGGGAAAAAAGTAATTTTTTTATTAATGCTATGTCTCTTCAGGACATAAGTGTACATGGTTCTCCACAGTTGCATTTTCTTTTTAATATCTATGAATTTCCATGACTTATTCACAGTTTCGTATTCAGTTTTCTTTCTCCTAGACTAGCTGCCACGGAAGGGTTGAAGAACCCAGTCTACCTTACTATTCTACTCATAGCCAAGAGGAAAAGAGATGAATTCATATCCTTCCCAAGAACATTTGTGTGAAAGTGAAGACAACAGATTAGCCTAGAACTTGAACTAAGATTGCAGGTTTCACTTTTCATGCTACATGCACATCCTGGGATCTTTATCATCTATATTAAATACAGTATATTTTTCTAAGGATTCAGTTGACCATTTTGATGGAAGTCTGAAACTAACTTTCTACCTGAATTTCTGAGATGGAATCTCCTCATCTTTGCAGTTATTATCACAATATTTCAGCTGTTGTACTGTCTGGCCTTCATCAAGTGATCTGCACTACTACAGGGATAGTACTCACAATTAATGCCACCAAATTCATGAATCAACACTTTAATCCATTTGACTATTGTCACTCAGACTCAGTAGAAACAGGGTGAGTAATAACTGAGCTGTACTAAGAACAAAATGAGATATCACTGGACATGGACAGAAGAATGAGAACAATCTACACCTGTAGATTAAATAATCTACACCTGTAGATTATTTAATCTACAGGTGTAGATTGTTCTCATTCTTCTGTCCATGTCTAGGGATATTTTGTGTTCTTTTTTAAGTACTGCCCAGTACTGCTAGTCCTATTTCTACTGAGTGTGGATGCATACACCTAGACCAAGGATTGAACTTACAATTACTATGCCACTAAATTTAGGAACCAGTGCTTTATTCTTCTAGGACAATCCTGAATCTAGAACTGGGAGACTTGAATCTAATGTCCCAAGGACATTAGTCCAACTGTAAATAATGTACATAATTCTAAAATTTAGACAGAAACCAGCATTATAATTAATAAGATAAAAAAGTCCACTATGACAGTATTTTGAACAGAACACTTTATTTAAAGTGTTCTGTTCAAAATACTGTCATAGTGGACTTTTTTATCTTATTAATTGAACAGAACACTTTTTTATCTTATTAATTGAACAGAACACTTTTTTATCTTATTAATTGAACAGAACACTTTATTTAAAGTGTTCTGTTCAAAATACTGTCATAGTGGACTTTTTTATCTTATTAATTATAATGCTGGTTTCTGTCTAAATTTTAGAATTATGTACATTATTTACAGTTGGACTAATGTCCTTGGGACATTAGATTCAAGTCTCCCAGTTCTAGATTCAGGATTGTCCCAGAAGAATAAAGCACTGGTTCCTAAATTTAGTGGCATAGTAATTGTAAGTTCAATCCTTGGTCTAGGTGTATGCATCCACACTCAGTAGAAATAGGACTAGCAGTACTGGGCAGTACTTAAAAAAGAACACAAAATATCCCTAGACATGGACAGAAGAATGAGAACAATCTACCTCTTTAGACTAAATAAAGTCTTCAGTTCCAAAGCACCTGAAAAAAGTCTGGCACAACAGGTGAAATGTAATAACAAAAAAATTTGATAATACATCTGGTCTGGGGTTTCTGTTGTATGTCTTGAGATTCTTGGTAAAATATAAAGAAAAATCAGCAATATTATTGGCTCTGACCTGGCATCACAGCCTTGGTCACTTTCCCACCACTGTAACATAGCTTCTCTTTGCCTCTTCTATAAATATTTCACTATAATTGTTCTGATGAGCATTCCTCAATGGTAACTAGAGTACATGAATTTAAGCACAGTACTAGATTAGCAGATATATCTTATCATTTCACTGTTGAAATTGCTAGTTGTAACACTAAATTCTATGCTAATAGTTTCTTCCGTTTCTCTTCTTGCTTGTGAAACTCTTTCAGCTTCTTACAATCCTGTCAACTATGATCTTAAAAATTTAAATGCAATGTCAATTATCTTCAGTCTACTTGCATCTTGTTCTTTTATTTCCCTCTCTTTTTCTTTCATTCTCAGTAACCCTTTGCATCCTAGGGGCTTTTATTGTCTTGCTTATGATAAAATGATTAAAATAATAAATATTTTTAAAAAATTAGAATATCAAATTCATTGTCAGCAAGTGACCAATTATTTTGGCCATGTACCAAACTAAGCCAAGCTTAGCAAAGAGCCATAAACCTTGAAATCAAAGTTTTTTTTTTATTTGCACACACATACACGACATCTGTCTAGAATATATCAAGATCTGGTTGTGCAGCCTTGAGGTAACTTGGTAGCCAATTAGAGAGAATATTGCTATGCATGCATGAAGAAACCATATCTCTTAGGGTTATTCAGTTGATAGTGAGATGCTGAATGAACTTACTGTGTAACCATCACATTCAAAAGGAGAAAATTTTTTCACATTTTATACAGAATTTTAAATATAGCATCACTCCAAGATGTTCCTCACCCACTACAGTCTCCCTCTGATCTCCCCACTGCTAGAAATCACTATTGTACAAAATAAAAGAGAATGTAATAAAGCAGGTGATGGGGAAAAACAAAAATGTAACAGATACTTAGAAAATATATGAGGTACTAAAGTAAGTACTTTACAGAGGACTAAGATGCTATTGCCCTAGGTAGGTTATTTTTTCATTAATATTAACTAGCTAGATATTTATTAGACAGACCTCAAAAATGTGTCAAATTCTGCCTAGTCTGCTACAAGACAAAAATGGGTATCCATTTAGAAACAAACTTCAACATGAGCTGCAAGACTAGTTTGTTAACCAACACTTTTAAACTGCAGTAAATGAATTAACAGGCTTTCAATATATTGAGTGTATTGTTTTGGTGGGTGGTGGGGGTTAAGTAAACTTAACTTGAATAAATTATTAAAAAAAAAGAAAACTGTTCTTAAGGTTATCAACTTTTATAGTTGTAAAAAAAAATTTTCGACTTAGTAAGGCAGCAACAGCAGCAGGCAGGCAGTAAGAACAATATTTTTAAGGCCCCATGTTCTAGAGAATTCAAGTGTTGGTTTGTAAACTTGGTATCATAGTAATTGTGATTTTGGAGAAGTGATAGCAATAAATAAATTATTAAATAACCCCTAACCTTCAAGTATTAGACTAGGTAGTAGTCTGGAACCAAAATAATTAATAATAAAAAAAAGCAATAAAAATACCTAAAAATACAGATAAGAATGCTAAGGAAAGTAGGAAAAAGTTTATAAAAAAAATAGTTAAATAAATATAGAATACTCTCATGATGCATCAGAACAAGCATTTTACTGCCAAATGAAACAGAAATCAAAATGTTCTCTATTTGTTTTTCAATAGCTGAAGGAGGCATATGTCCTGGACAGTTCTTTGATAAAACATATTGCCATCAACAGATAAGCAAAACTTCTTTATTTCTATATACACATATGTTCTTTAAAATATACAATCATTTCTCTGAAATTTACACAAAAGCATTTTATCATTTTTGTCTATGCTTATTTCATTGTATCTCATATATAATTTTGTTTGTAGTTTTACAATTCCATTGTGATCTGAGGATGCCTTTTCAAACCCCCAAAATACAGGGTGCGATGGGTAAACTGTCACTGTTTTATATTTTTAATTTCATGCATGCACGTTGTTTGTTTTTGTCAACTGCACAGTATAGTAGGGTCAGTTGGGCACCATCTGTGAGAAAAAGAGCAACATGATACAATTTACTCTGCCAGAAATTTGGAAACTGCATGCTATACTGCTTGGCATTCATGTCAGAGGCTCCAATACAAACATTTCAGAGTGTTTGAGTGTCAATCTGAGGACAGTGCAGAGGATACAGAAAGAGCTGGATGAGTCTAATGGTGATTACGAAGGTGTTTGGAGTGATCACTACAGCTGGCAATGTTATGCCTCCATTCAGCTTCCCACAAGGCCTCAGGCTCAACATGGAGACCTAGATCAAGTGCCTTGAGGAGGTAGCGTTACCCTGGGTCAAGAGGGTGGATACTGAAAGACCCCTATGTTTGGCAACAGGACATTGCACCATGCCACACAAGTAGGAGAACCCAATCATCGCTGTCAAACAGTTACGGTGATCACATCACCCTTACATCTGGCCAACTCCCCAGATTGCAATCTCCCTGATTATTATGTGTGAGGCAAAGTTGAATGAGAAACCAAAACAAAACTCCTTGTAAAAACCAAAGATGAACTGAAGGCAATGATTATGGCAACATTCGCCCAACTTAAACAAGGAGACCATCCAGAAGATCATGAAGTCGTCTGGAAACTGTGGTCAAAGCTAATGATGATTTTATTGAATAAATTTACTCTTTAGTCTTTCAAGATATTTTTGTATAATTTTGGTAAATATATCTGTTAAAATGAGATCTCACTTTAATTTTTGCATAAGTTTGACGACAATTTATCCATCCATCCTATATATATGTGTGCTTACATTCAGAAAAGGCCAACACATCACAAGAATTACCATAAGTTTAATTCTTGGAATGGGTAGTACAAACTTAGACTCAGTAGAAACCAGACCATCCATGACCATAAAGCACTTTAAAAAAAAAAAAAAAGACAAAGCAAGATATCACTGAACATGGTAGACTTCTTTCATATGCTGTGTCCCTTCAGAATGTCGGTGATCATGAATCTCCACAACTTCCTATCTTTCTTTGATCTGTATGTAGAAATGTTCATTTGATCAATGTCAGCATCAAGAAAGCATCATATCCAACATGTACAACAATTCTTTAAAACAATCATCCAATATCTCAAAGACCCACAATTTGACTCCCTCTCAAACAGCTCTAATTAGACATGGGGAATATCTGAGTGTTTCTTTGTTAGTCTAGCTCAGCACTTCTTAAACTATAGGTTGTGACCCTAAATGGGGTTGCGAAGCAAAATGCTGGGTCATGAAAATTAAATTCAAACACTTGAATTTGTTGTGGAATTGGGGGACTCAAACTTAAAACTTGAATTTACAAAAAAATCTTTGACTGAATTCTGGACTGGAGCTAAAGCTGAATTTCCCAATTTCTGAAATGGCACTACGTGATCTTTTGTCATTTAACTCCACATACCAATGTGAAATGACTTTTTCAGCTTTAACACTTATTAAAACCAAATATTGTTCAATGCTGAAAAACATAGAAGTTGCTTTATGTCCAACAGTGTCAAATATTACACCAAGGTTTAATTTGTTGTGCAGCAAAAAACAAGCACATCTGTCACATTCATTTTTACTTTGTTTTTTTTGGTTTTTTTACTTGAAACAAATCCTCAAACTATTTTTATTTTGATAAATAATATAACTACTTTCTTATATCTATTATTGTTCAGCAAAAAAATAAATAATTTATGTATTTATTTGTATGTTTTATTTCATATTTAATATCTGGGGTTGTAAAAAAATAATGAAAAATGGGATCATAAATGAAAAAAGTTTAAGAAGCACTGGTCTAGCCGATTATCCTGAACCTTATTGAAGCATGTGTTACCATCTAAATCACAGATACAGAAAATGCACTGACATTTCAAGGGGGTCAGAAATTTTGAAAATTTTAATCAGAATATCAACCCTTATAAGCAGACATATACTGGATCCAAGTCGCAATCAACATTGTTCTTCAGGATGATACGATTTTATTTTCCCCTCTGTGTATGTCTACATTAAAAAAAACTAGGTGTTAAATTCTTTATCAAGTGATTGGATCCTGTCAAGGTTGACATTAGAAGTAACAGCACTTTGTTGCTATAGTCTGGGCAAATGATGTATTTATGAAAGGGGTTTGCTGAAATGCTCCCTCATCCATTCCCTTCCATGTGAGATATTTTATCAAGATACCTAGTATTGGTATAGTATAGGGGGAAGTGAGTTCATGACTTTCTAAAAGGTATCAGTGGATAACAAACAACTAAACCAGGAATTCAAATTGTTCACTGTTTTTCGTTTCTATGCTGATAACTGTAATGATATGAATAAACATCTGATGAATATTAATGAATTTCATCTTTAAGGCAATCGTTGAGAACAGACGCTTCCAATTTTCTTCAGTTTCTTTCTTTCCTCTTCTGACTTTAAAAGCTTAATGCATCCTGAGTCAATGAAGAGCGACCTCTGTCAGCAGAACTGCCCACATGATGAGTATTGATTTTGATGAAAGTAGATGAAGGTCATTCACAGAGCCAGAAATGGACATAAATAAACAGAGAAGTTCTGCACAAGAATTCTATCCCCTTTTTAAAACTTATATTTCACCAGCAGTTTCAAATAATTTCAGTCTGATATAAACAGCACTTACCAGCTCTGGATCACAGTATTAATGAATTGTTCTACTCTCATTATAATCAGCTGTAATCAAAGCCTTAATCTTTTAGGCATTTCAGGATAAAGGATTATCATAATCCTTTTGCCTGTAAATGAGAAAAATATGTTTCCTCATTAAGAATTAGGATTTTTTGGCACATCATCACCAAAAAAAAAAAAAAAAAAAACTATCAAATCAAACAGCAAGATATAAAGACTGACAAAATGATAGTTTTCCTTCTCCTAGACTAGATGCTACTCAAGGCTAAAGAGTTCAATCTACTCTGGTGTTTACTCTATAGCAAGTGAGATGAAATGGATTTAGGTCTTTCTGAAGGACACAAAGGTAAAGTGAACTTGAACTCTTCTCACTGATTCCACTTTCTATACTGATAACCACATGCATTTACACATTCTAAGTACTAAATGGCCCATAAAGATACCAATTTGTCAGAAAATCATACTCAAATGATGAGCTATCAACTGGGTTTATGCAACAGTTTTCAAATTTTTGTTAAATTATATTAAACCAAAATAATTTAACAAACCTTTTTTCTTTTTAATCATTTAACCCCAAGGAAGGCAATAAAGCTACTAGGATGCAAGCGTTTATTGAGTGTTAGAGAATATGAAAAAAAACTACTATTAAGAACAATAAAAAAAGAATTAAGACAAGATAACAATTGACATTGCACCCAGATTTTTGAAGATCAAAGTTCCCAGAGAAGCAAAAAGCCAGAAAAGAGTTCCACAAGTGAGAAGTGCAATAGATATTTATAAAATATATATAAAAATCTTTTTGGGGGAAATGAGAAGCTCCTTTTTTTTTTCTTTTTTTTTTTTGCTTGGCCAACACTAAATTACGACCAAAAATTACAGACTTGTTTCAGATATAAGAGAGTAGCATATTTCACCCCACTGCCTAAAGAGAATGCTCAAGCCCAGATAAGAGTGTAGATTTTTAATGCTGATTTTCAAAGCAAGTAAGTAGGCTCTCTCTTGTAAGATTTTGATGACATTTTCATCCCCAATTTTGACCTTGCACCAGACTCAGCTGAATACTGTAAATCTTTCAAACCAAATGCTATTAATCATACAAAGATGAAACAAGAAACCGCCCACACAAATCAAGCCCAACTGTAAGTGACAAGAAAAGAATGAATTTCCCTTAAAGGCAATTGCTTGCAAAACAATATAATCCACCAAGCGACTGTAAAAATCCGCAGATAACAAATATTTTGGGGATAGTTTTTGGAAGGCATCTTTTGCTAAGTACTAAGAAACAAGAAAATCTCATTAGAAAACAAAGAAAAGAGTACTTAACAGAATGTAATATTGGTCCTCCTATATGGCAGTGAATGCTGGACAATTTCAACGATGAAGAGACTTGAAGCAACAGGAATGTGGTTCTACAGAATGAGGGACTGAACAAGTCAGCAATGACAAAATGTTAGAGAAAATGTAAACAAAAAGGACACTTATACTTAATTTTGGAAAAAGAGTTCACATTTCTATAGCACCTAATGAAGAAAGAGGGCTTAGAAAATTTGACACTCCCAGAACATTAAAGGCAAGGGAGACAGAGTAAAGCAACATGTAAGCTTCCTAACAAGTTTGTGTAAATTGTTGGAAGAACAAAGATCAAGAGAGATGATGAAAAAGCAAAATTTACTAAGAGCTACAAAGAACAAGAAGTTGTGGAGAGACATAACCACCTACATAGTGAAGGGATACAGAACAGAGAAGAAGAAACTTCAAATTTCTTTTTTAATCTGAGTACTTTTGACTCTTACTAAAGTTGTTAAGAATTCTGTTTTTTGTCTAATTTATAAAACTTGTGTGGCTAATTTCCACTTTCTTCATTTGTTGGATCTGATTTAAAAAAAAAAAAAATCATAAAAATTCTGTATCAAATAATTTAGTGGTAAGTTGCAGATACTTAATAAAAAATTGTACAGACAGATGCTGTTGGTATTGTTTAATGAAACTTGTTTAAAAGAATTCTTGCTACCTAAATACAAACACATACACACATTTAACAGTTCATCTATGAAACTCCAGAGTTGAGGTGCTGAATATAACATCACTCAACTTAGTGACAAATTTTATTTGCATATATAAAAAGGGAAGAGGTTATAGTTGTTCTAACAAGAGAAAAGTGGACATATTAAAAAAAGCGAAACCGTTTTTGGTTGTAATATGGATTTCTTTTAAAAATATATTATGCCTTATTTTCCATAATTTTGCTGCACACGTTTCCAGTCTTATGACCTCCATCAGGCAAAGAGTGGATATTTCCACATATTATTAAAAGGAATTAGTTTTTTTTATGTTTTTTGATGTTATATATTCTCTTTTTTGTGTGTTAGTGACACAAATGTCTTCCTTGAACTGGCAATGAGAAAGTTCTTCTGCTAAAAGGGTAATAAAACAATTAAGATTGATCCGAGAAAGGATTAGGAAAGACATCTGTATACATATATTCCCACTCCATCCATACAGACTTATAAGGAATTAGTATATATATATATATATATATATATATACACACACACTTCCTATGTTGTGCAGGGATCGTGTGTGTGCCTGTGAGCAGTCTTTTTTTTTTTTGCCAATATGTGCATATATACACTAGTATGCACATGTATATGTGCATTCCCTCTCCATATATATATATATTGCCTTATTATAAGGAATTAGTATGCATACACACACATTATATATATATATATATATATATATATATATATATATATATATATATAACCAGGTGCATGAAAAACACCCCTATTTGTGCTCTGAGCTTACTTTGGCCTGCAAATTCCCAAAATACTTCCAATGTAGCCTACTTAAAAAAAAGTCTGTTAACTTTTGGACCAAATAATTGATATGTAAAAAGAATCTCCTTGACATCCATGTTGATGAATATCTAATACTGTTAGCAGATTGCTGAAGGTGTCTCAGTAATACTTTGAATTAAAGGGATTCACATTTATTAATTTCATTTCTTTTTTCTTTTAAACTTATGCATCAATTTGTGTGACACAGATGACAATACAAACAGCATTAGTATTTTAACACATTCTCAATCTCTGTTAAAACAACAAAAACAATTTATTAACATTGCAAAGTAAATCTATCCTAAAAAGAAAAAAAAGCACTGATAAAATCAGTTTTTCTTTCATTGGCAACTCAGTTGTTATTGGCTTCTAAATGACAAGTTTTACTCATTTACACACACACACACACAATATATATATATATATATATATAATCATTTCACCTTAAGCAAGTCAATAGAGCCACTAAGATGCAAGAGGTTACGGAGTGTAAGAGAATAAGAAAATATACTATTAAGGAGAAAGGACAAAAGAACAAAAATTAAAACAGAAGATAACAATTGACATTGCATTTAAATTTTTGAAAATCAAAGTTAACTAGAAACTAAGATGCCAGAAGATAGTTCCACATGTGAGAAGTGTGATAGAAGAAATGGCTAGCAACTTATGGTTACATCTAGTGTTTTCAACTGTCAAATGATGAGACCTGGCCGCCAATGTAGTACTGTGCTTAAATTCATAAAATCTAGATATTATAGAGGAAAGTTATCTTATATATATATATATATATATATATATATATATATATATATATATAAAATTGAAAATGATTGACAGAGCAGTGCAATTAAGTTTTCTATTAAATTCTTCTGTGATTAAGCATTTTTATTCCATTTTCTTGTATTTGTTCAAACATAATATATTCATCAACATGCAAAAAATGTTTAAAAATAGTGTTAAAAATAAAAAAGAAGCTATCTCTCAATAACATCGATTATCAACACAGTCTCAATATTCCCATATATATATATATATATATATATATATATATATATAATTAATTTTGAGAAGTTTATCACTTAGCCGAGTGGTTTTAGTTCAGTCATGTCTACTACGTAGTTTCGTGACCACATCAAGATAACATGTTCACTCTCAGGGCTTGCTGTCTTCTCAGAGAGAAGACCTTGATTTATTATATTGCTCTGTAACTTATATTGAGCTCTCTCTGGATTAATGTCCTCTTTGGAATTATCCCTACCAATTACAAATTGGTATTATATATATATATATATATATATATATATATATATATATTACATCTACTACTTATTTAATTTTGTTTTATTAAATTTTGAGAAATTCTTTGTTGTAGCACTTAATGCTTATATTAGTTACAAGTACTCTAAGAATTTTTGGGGGGGAGGGGGAACATTTACAGAAAATCTGCTCTGAATCATAAAAAATTCAATAAAACTAAGATATTACTTAATTAGGAATGCTCTTAATTACTTTTATGAATAAAATATATTATGGACACTATTGTCTTAAGTAATATTTTCACTGAATAATCAATTTTTATACAAAAATTGTTTTCATTTTTTTATAAATTTTAATTAGAAAAATTTATTAACTTTTAAATCTTTTAAAATTCTGTATTAATTTGTATCACTCAAGTAATGATGTCATTATATAAAAACTATATTTACTAGTCATAAATTAAAAAGATTACAGTTTAGTAACCCCTAGTATTTTGAAAAGAATTTTGAATTTTAATGTGTGTATATAAACATGTCAATTTCAGTAAATATGGACATCCATACATGCCATTATCAGAAAACAAAATTCAAAACTATAGTAACTTTTAAAATAAAAGGATATGTTGTATTCATCATGTAATCTTAATACAAGCATTTCCACCTTCCTTAAATCTCACAATCATCAGGTTATTGCTAAATGTGGCAACACCTCATAAAACACCCACTTCCATGTTAAAAAAATTCTTTTTTGCAATATTTTAAATTGAATGAAAGTAATATTTGTTTTCAGATTAATTAAACTTTTAATCAGTTAATCTTCCTCAAAGTTTCAGAAAAGTATATTTTATTTTTAAAGATTTTTTTAAATAAAGAGATTTATGCTGCACTGATAAATTTGTCAGCATGGCTGATTTTAGCAATTAAAAAAAATTCCAATCAATTTAAATTCATTCTGAAATGCAAAAAAGAATTTTGCCTGTTGGAAATATTAAATTTAATCTTTAACTTGGAATTACAACTACAATAAAAGCTTCAAGGAAGATTTTTAATTTTTAAAATGGATTTTAAACCTTAGGTATTATTTTCATATTTTTTTTTTTTTTTAGGTACCTACTGTTTATCTAACAGCACACATCCAGGCTGCCCCCTGGTGGCTTCTTAAAAATGGATTAGCAAGGGAGGTAAATTTTGTTAAGTAAGATAAAATATACATCCATATTTACACTATATTGTAAATATTACATTCTCCCTTGCTTTAAAAGTCAAATCATAGGGGAGAGTAAATGTTCCATCATGATTGGGGAGGCATGGGCTCTGACTCACCATGAGGCTTCCCAGCACTTTCTTATATCTAAGCTTCCTAATTATTGTAGCCCTCAGTAAACTGTTTGACATCCAAGCAATCTTTCAGCTCATTCTAGTTAGTAATGTTATTCTGGGAGGTCTCCTCAGATTCTCCAGTTAATTCTTGGTCGAATGCCAGATCTCTAAAAGAAACCCAAACTTCCTAATTGTCTGCCATCTATTTATAGGTCAATTTGGGGTTTTTGCAATTCTATTTTGTATCATTTAAGGTTCATACCTACTTTCCAAACATCCAGCATACTCTCTCTAAATTGGGTAACAGGTGAGCCTAGTTGAGCCCAATTTCCTCTCGTGAATGATAGATTTGCCAATATGGCTGATTTTAGCAATTTAAAAGAAAATGTATCTCATGCTGTGCACTTACTTTGGGCAAACCTAGTATATGTTTGGGGTGGAGGGGTCACCACAGATCAACACTTCATAGATGAAGGTCCCTGGTATTTTCTGGTGAAAATCATATGCTGAACATCTAAGAGAAAGCTACTCTGATAGAAAAAAAACAAGCTAGAGCTTGGAAGTAGTAGCCTTGGCTATCTTCGGTCACTGAGCTATGAAGGAAAGAAACCAAGCCCAAAAAGTGGACTTGTATGCAAGCGGATCTCCACTTTAAGAAATATTGACAGCTGGCTACAGGAGTGTGCAGAAGATAAACAGATCCTCATATCCTGATCCTCAAGCAGCAAGGGAACAACAATATAACACTTCAAACGTGTAGAGTGTTGTTATGTTTAACAGTAGGTAACAAGGTCAAATTTCAGCTGAGGCAGTTTATTTTTCACTACTACTTTGTAAAGGCATGAACCCAATTTTCTTTGTTGACATAATGTAATATGTTAAGCAGTACTGTTGCTCTGCAAAGATGGCAGTATGTGTTTAGTTTTCAGAGCAAGATGCACCAGCCTCAAGAGGGTTCAATTTAAGCTTCTCACATGTCCATTTCAATATATTGTGTGTAAACCCTGAATCTATCTGGGCCTCAACTTTTTTTCACTTATATGACTTGCTTGAGATTGTAGCTTTCTGTCCAGACGTTTTTGTAATTGCAGCCCTATATATGACATATAGCCTCTCTAATTGAGCATACCTTTCTTGGGTGTCTGTTGCCCATATAAAAAGATAAAAAGAAACTGTTCTTTGCTGTCAATAATGTCAATCTGATAATGGCATCTGCTTATTTAAACCTCCAAATTAGTAGACAAAAATATACTGTTTAAAAAATAGAGATGTCCACTCAAATATAAGTATCCACTAAATATAATATATATAGTAATAATGATAGTAATATACTAGTATTATGTTGAAATTCATGTTTGAAATGTCATCCATTGTAACACAAAGGCAAATTATATCTTATGACATTTGAAGATGAGTGTTTGAATCAGTGCCGGCTTCACTTTGGTTAAAAAAAATAAAAAAATAAAAAAAAAATAAAATGCATTTTAACTGAAACACACATCTGATAAAGACTTATTTTACTAAGACTGATTTACATTATTTTTAATATAAGGAGATGATGAAAAGTTCTTAACCTGAATGAAGAGCTCTTCCAAAAAATAATTAAATGTTTGGTCTTTTGAAGCTGAAATTCCTTGGACACAATGAGAAAAGGGGGATTGTAAAATTTAACCCTCATTGAGCATATTGAGAACAAGAAAGATAGGAGAAAGCACACCACCTACCTGATGAGTTTGTGAATGGACAACAGAAACATTTACAAAAGTAGAAAAACTGCTAAGAGCCACAAGGAGTAGAGAGGTATGAATAGCCATGATCATCCATGTCCTGATGGGACATAATACAAAGAAGAAAGAAAGAATTAAACCCTGCTGAGAACTTTTCACCACCTTCTTCTACATGTATTGACAAGGTACTTAAGGGAGAGTGGTTTGCATAAGTCTTCACTCAACCATTCTTTTCTTCTTCATGGGATGTCAGACAAGATAATTTTTTTTTTTATCAAGATTTCTGACAATGTGGCAGTGTGCAAGGGAAAGTAGGGTCAAGCCTTTCCAAAGAGCAGTAATAAAAAAACAAAAATCAAACATCCTCAGCTGAAATTTGAACTTGTTTCCTTCTGTAGACCATAACACCATGCCACACATTTGAAGTTTTAGATATGCTATATGTTATATATAAGAAGATTGGTATACTTTGAAGTAGAGACAACTCAAAAAGGACTAGCAAAGGATCAAGCTACTTAAGCAGTGATACCAGCAAGAGATGCAATTACAAAAAAAATCTAGACAGGAAGCTACAATCACAAGTATAGTGTATAAGGGGAAAGACAATTGAGGTCCAATTAGATTCAGGGTTTACACATGATATATTGAAATGGACATGTGAGAAGCTTAAATGGAACCCTCTTGAGGCTGGTGCATCTTGCTCTGAAAACTAAACACATACTGCCATCTTTACAGGGCAACAGTACTGCTTAACATATTACATTATGTCAACAAAGAAAATTGGGTTCATGCCTTTACAAAGAACAGTAGTGAAAAATAAACTGCCTCAGTTGAAATTGGAACTTGTTACCTACTGTTAACCATAACACCACTCTACACATTTGAAGTGTTATATTGTTATTGCCTTATTTCTTGAGGATCAGGATATGAGGATCTGTTTATCTTCTGCACACTCCTGTAGCCAGATGTGATGATTGCTTAAAGTGGAGATCCGCTTGCACACATGATTTCAGTTTATGACAGACATATACATATTCTGATAAGTAAATTTCCATATGATTCATTTTGGATGTTGAATTATGTTATGTTAAAAGTCAATGTAGGAGCAAAATGAGGTGCATTTTCATTTGATGCTCTTATTTCCAGAAAGGAAAAACTGCTGTACAAACAGCGAAAAAGTTATTTGCAATTTATGCAGATAGTACCATAGCTAAGAGTACTTTTCCTAAGTGGTTTACGATGTTCAGAAGTGAAAATTTTGATTTGGAAGACTAAGAACTTTCTAGCAGGCCTGTAGTTATGACAAAATCAAAATGCTGATTAAAAATAATTCATGTTACATGACACTGCAGACATATTCCACATCTCTCATATCAGTATTGTAAGGCATTTGAAAACACTTGGATATATGAACTGCTACAATGTTTAGGTGCTTCATGATTTAACAGAAAAATAGTTAATTTCCATTTGCACTCCTCTTCTCAAATGCAACAAAAAGAAACCATTTTTGAAAAGAATGATCACAGGCAATGAAAAATAGATTGCTTACAATAATGTGGAGCAAAAATGGTCCTGGGAAAACAAAGTAAGCCATCATTAACCATTCCAAAAGCCAGGCTGCATCTGAAGAAGATAACGCTGTGTGTATCAGGTGGGATTGGAAGAGCATTATTCATTACAAGCTCCTCCTGCAAAATGAGACACTGAATTCAGACAAGTAATGTTACAATTTGATTAAAGCCAGCAATCGATGAAAAGTGCCTTGAATTGGCCAATTAGAAGGGTGTCGTCATCCACCAGGGCAATGCCAAACCTCATATTTCTTTACAGACCTGGTAGAGACATCCTAATACACCCACTGTACTCACCTGACCTTACACTTTCGGATTATCATTTATTTTAATCCCTACAAGATTCTCTTAATTCTCAGGCAGCCTGTAAGAAGAACGACTTAAACCAGTTTATCACCCAGAAAGATGCCAAGTTGAAATCATGAAGCTCCTTCAAAGAAGGTGAAAGGTCATGGGACTAAATGGCACATATGGAGTTAACTAAATATATGTACAAATCTCTAAGTATTGTCTTAGAAATTTGCTTAAGAAATATTATGAACTTTTGTTGTAACCCAATATATAATAAAACTGAGTTTTTATTGTCTGAAACTTTTGCTGAACTTGAGTAATCTCCCTTGTACTGTCAATTTATACATATATATTGACACTTATATGTGAAAAACTTTTAAGAGTAAGGATTAAAAACAAATTTGCCATCATTTTTATGAGGTGTACAGAAATCATATCTTCATGATTTCTCAAGTAATAAATCTTAAATTTTCTTTATAATTATTTGATATTTTAATATTAAGAAATAAAGAAAAATTATCAAGAACTGTAGGCCTGTTTTGCAATATGTCATAATCTACAAAGCGTCCCCCAAAACAAAAGCTGCTGAAAGTCTTTAAATTTTCAAATGCAACTTGTTTTTTTGTCCAAATAAATTCCACATTCTTTTCTCTTAAAGCAGCAAAATGTTCTGTCAATTCAGAGTATTGTTCTACATATCATCTGTAAAAATTTACAAGTCCTAAGAAAGATTTCAATTCTTTTTTGTTCTTAGGTACTTCAACATTTAATATTTTGTCAATTAATGATTAGTCTAGTGATATGCCTTCGTTAGTGAGTATGGCAAAGAAGTTGAGGATAACAGTTTGAGTAATGTACGTTAATGTAAGTAATCATAATACCTCATCTCAGAGATATAGACAGGCATTAGAGTCAGTTGCTGATAATCTTCATTTTGAAGGTCATTTACCAATTTCATTTGGATCCCCAAAATTATATTTTTTTAGTGTTGTGCATACATTTTTTTTTCATTAATTGTTAATCCAGCATTTTTTAACTTGCTCAAAACCATACTGGTTCTCCATTTTAATTCTTTGTCATTAATAGCACAAACACAAATGTCATCTTGATAGCATACCAATAATTTGCCCTATAGCCCTTTGGAAAATTGCAAATGCAGTTTTAATTTCATATGGCATTCTTTTCCATCTTAATAAGCCTATTAGCATGTTTATTGTGACTTCTTTAAAGTCTTTGTCAATAAATATTTGATGGTATGTCAACTTTAGAACAATCTTAGAGAATGTTTTCATATCTGCAAGGGAGTTCAAAGACCATTCTATATTAGGGATAAGATATGAGTCTGCACATATTTTGTAGTTTACACCTATTTTATAGTCATCACAAATGCAGAGATCTCCATTCTTCTTTCTCAAAATTTACTTACAGGGAGGCCCATTTGCTTCCTCCTGGTGGAACTAATTCAAGTAGATCTTGCTCCTGTAATTTTTTTAGTTTTTCCACAAATATTAGTAGTAGATGGACTTGCAATTTTCATGCTTCAAAATATGAGGGGATACATTTTCTTTTAGTCTTAACTTTGCTTCATAGTTTTTTTAACATATTTTTTTGCCTCGACTTTGTTTACTAATTTTGTCGAATTTATGTTCAATACATCGTTTCCTATTAGACTGATTTTTTTTACAGTTTACCACAATAATTGGTAATTGGGCATCAAACTTATTTTTTAGTTCCATGTAGGCTTCAAAATAGTGTAACTGTTTTATCATGGATCTGTCGAACTGATGCAATTGGACAAGGCTTTTCTTTAATCTTGGTTTTTCTAATTTCTTCCAGAAATTTATGGATATCAATGTCACATCTCTTCCCATATCTAGTCGATTCAAAATTTTTAATAACCTTTTTCATTTATTTTTTCAATAAATAGATGTCCATACTTATTTCTCTCTTCATTTTGTTGGACCATCTGTTTTCTTTTTGGATTTACACATATGTTTCAAATTATTTATTTTTAAACACCTTTCACATTTTTTTATATGCTGGACATTTTTGTTTTTCTCTTTTTGATGTTATATCCACAAAAAGTACACATTATTTATCTTTTTTTCTTTATTATGTATGTGTCCATTTCCTCTACGAGATCTGTAACTTTTGTTCTATTAAATTTTCCAATTAATTCTTGTTCCTGAACAAATTCAACACAGTATTCTAGTGCCAATTTTCCCAGTTGTCAATGCATTAGAGTCATTTACATTATTTACATTACATAGACTGTTATCCTCATCTTCATTGCCATATTCACATTTCAGCTGTTGTATGCTCTGGCCATCTTCAGGTAACTGGAATTTGGAACTGAACCCTTTATTTCATCCCCTGGGGATATTATTATTATTATTATTATTATTATTATTAGAAATTAACGGCATATCAACCCACAAAGGTTATTTAATGCCTACAAGTTTTTCTGAGAGATTCATATGAAGAGAGTAAGTCTTCATTACTAGTAATCATTTTGCAGAGCAGTTTTCATTGGTTTGTCCTATAAAGAGGGGCTTTAATGATAGCTAAATGTTGTTGATAATCGCTTTCTTCTAAGATCAGAAGTTGGAGAAACTTATTCCTTTCAATTTAGTTTACTAGTTCAGGTAAGGAAACCAATTTAGTAAACTTTTTTTTTTTTAATTTTTCTGAAGATCCCAATTTCTTTAATGAAATTGATGATCTTACTTGGGTTATTATTTTCAAAAAGATCTTTTAGGTTATCAGATTTGTAGTGTTTACTACGGATTTGTCGGAGATAATGGCAATTTATTAGGATGTGTTTGACTGTACAAACTTCCTGACATGGGACACATATTGGAGATTCCTCATTTTTTAGAATATGTTGGTGGGTTATGTAAGTATGTCCAATACGGAGTCTGGTTAGAACCACCTCCTCTTTCCTTATCTTTCTAACAATTGCCGGTCTTCCACCGATGACGGGTTGAATGTTGAATAGTTTATTGTTATCACAGTTGTTCCATAAGTACTGCCATTTGTTGTTAATGACCCTGTTTATACAGGGTCTGAAGTCAGTGTGAGGCAACATTACATTAGAGGGAGCTAAGTTCAGGGATTCCTTGGCCATTTTGTCCACTTTTCCATTTCCCTGTATACCAATATGGCTTGGTATCCAGCATAGCACTATTACTCTATCTTTTTCTTTGTAAATGGACTCGAACCTATTCAATAAATTATTAATTATGGGGTTTTTCATGTTTTTTCCCCTCAATGCTGTGAGAACAGATAATGAATCTGAAAAAATGATGAATTTATCTGCCTCACTAGATTTAATAATATCTAAAGCCAAATGAATGCCTGTGGCTTCTGCACTGAAGATTGAGGCATTGTCGGGCAATCTTTTCTTCATTGTTATGTTGTCAAGAATAGCAGCACACCCCACTCTATCTAACATTTTAGAACCGTCTGTGTATATATGCTTATGATTTGGGTGCGCTTGCATCCCCTGGGGATAAAGACATTGGTTAGATCCAATGACTCAACCCAAAGAGTTCTGAGTTCAATTCCAGGCAACAGCAGTGGTGAACCAAAACTTTGAGAGTTGAGTTAAAGGGAAATAATGGAGACATCCAGAAGAGGTATGGCACATGAAACTAGAACAATCTATCTCAGAGGACGAAATAAAGGGTTTGGTACAAAATTCCAATCACCTGAAGAATGCCGAAGCATACAACGACCAAAACATTGTGAGTATGGCAAAGGTGATGAGGATAACAGTTTGAGTAATGTAAATAATGCAAGTAATCATAATACCTCATCTCAGAGATATAGACAGGCATAAGAGTCAGTTGCTGATAATCTTCATTTTGAAGGTCATTTACCAATTTCATTTGGATCAAATCCTCTTCAACTGACTGGTTTTCCAACCCCAGTTTCTCAAGTTCACAATATTTAGCAGCCTGTTTTAAACAAAGAACATATTTGATAACTAGTTCATTGACTTTTTGAGAGGTATTCATAAACTTAGCTCTCTCTGCATTCACTAGTTTTTTTTCTCTGGTGTTATGTTTTCCTCTATTATTTCACTTGTATCATCAAACATCATATCCTCCAACTGCATTGAGTTGGTGCTGTTGCTGATAATTATCTAATGGCCTCACAGCCAGCAGTTACCAATCAGAGATCAGTTGTTTGATTTTTTCCTCCAACTGATTTTAAATCCTGTAGCTTTTTTGTTCTAGCTTTAGCCTCTAGTATCCTAAGCCACGCTTGTGCTTATTCATAATTTTCAAGTGATAATTGTTCATTCAGTTCTTTAGATATCAGCAGCACCATTGTAGTGTTGCTGACACATGGAAAGTAGTATGCACTTATCTGCCACATGGGTAATAGCTGTAGTTATTTATAGCCTTTTTGACTTCATATGTAAATGAGTCACCTCAACTGTTGTGTAGAAAGACAGACTAACCTTCTCTACACTTATTATTGAAACATGAATTCATTCATCTTCTACAAGTAGAACATCTGCTCATGGAACAGAGGCAAAAAGTCGGTCACAAAGGTGATGCACTTTTAAGTCATATGCTTGTCACACCAAACTACTGTATCCTCAATCCATGTTTTAATGTGATTAAATCCTTCACTCAGACTTTTGTTTCCAGGATTTTCAGTACAGTCTTACTAACCAGGAAATATGTGTTAAATAAACTTTAACAAATACATATGCTTATCACATTTATAATACAATCTTAAGTAGTTTTCCAGTAATATATATATATATATATATATATATATATATATATATACATCTTCCATGCGACGATAGCCTAGAGGTAGGATCTCTGACTGATGCCAGAATTTAGATCCCGGCTTGAAGCAATCTGACATCTAGCCACACTGAAGAGCTGTGATACAGCAAAACAGTCTGTGGATAACAATATATATATATATATATATATATATATATATATATATCATTAACAAAAGTTTAAAACCCATTATCTGTAACAAGGTTATTGGGGGGTACATTACTTTGTATCATATGAGACTGTATGATGCAATACCTTTTTGATATTGCATCAGTCATTATTCACACATTATTTGTGGTCAAGAATTTATTTTTCATTGCCAAGTTCACAGCCATTGTGATAGTATTTGTGTAGTGAATTTGGCTTAGAATATGGGGAAAAAAACTCTCACTTTCACCTACATGAAGGGCCCAAATTGTGTTTTTATGCAATGAAGGCTATTCTGAACTTGAAATTAGAATAAAAGCAGGTTGTAGCAAAACAGCTGTGCACACTTATTATGAATTTCCAAAATTCAGACTCATTTACTGACAAAGGTAGACAGACGTCCAAGGAAAACCAGTGCTAGAGATGACCATTTGATGAAGCACATTGCTACACAATCACAACAAGTCCTTGTAAGAAGATATGTGCTGTTCTGTTTCAGAATGATACAAATGTCAATTCTATGACAGATTCACACTGTCTGCAATTTCAGTTTGGTCTGAAATCATTCAAACTGGCTTGTAACTCATGGCTAACTGCAGCTATGAAATCCAAGCACCTGGCATTTGTCAAGCAATATGAAACCTGGACAGCTGAAGATTAAAGCAATATTTTCAGAGGAGTCTACTCTGCAACAATTCCTTCTGCATAAAAAGAATCACTGGTAAGAGGTTTGATGAAAATTATCCAGACTATGAAGCACTCAGCAAACCAGATGATTTGGGACACCATGTCCAAATCTGGACTCAACTTTTTGCCTCCAGGAACAACAATGAATGCTGAAAAGTATGTGGAACTACTGCAGGATAAACTGAAACTGCGTATGCACATTCATATTTATGCATAATGGTGCTCCTTGCTACTGGTCAAAGGTCACTCACAAGTTTTTGATCAGGATCAATGTGACAACAGTGGACTGGCTAGGGAACAGTCCAGATCTGAACCCAATTGAAAATTTATGTGAAATTGTCAAAAAACAAAGTTGCAGAAAAACAAGTAGGGAAGTGTAGGTGAATAGGTTGTTTTTTTAATGCATGTCGCTGGTCACCAAATGATTGATGTAGTTGCTTTTTATACACATCAGGAGTCACCAAATGATGTGGGGGTCATACACACCATAGCAGCAGAAATAGCCTGGTGTTCACAGGAAATAAAAAACATTCATTGCAGAAATAAAACAGACAAAGGGATAACAGTGAAAGCATTGGTAAATTGTATATTCATATCATACAATTTATTTTTTATGTGTACTGATGTGCATATTTTTCGTTACAAATGTTTCATGCAATAAAAGGAAGAAGTTACTTCATATTATTGCATGCCATGTCACAGAGAGATATATATGCTGTGATTGGTAAATTGTGGTTATTTTATATTTTTTTCATTTTGCCCACATACATCGTTGTTTGATTTTGTCGACTGCACCCTACGGTAGGGTCAGTTAGGCACCATCTGCGAAAAAAAGAGCACCATAGCGCAATGAACTTCACCAGAAATTTGAAAATTCCATGTCGTACTGCTTGGCATTCATACCAGAAACTCCAATGCAAACATTTCAGATGGTTTGGATGTCAATCTGAGGACAATGCATAGCATTCAGAAAGAGTTGCAGTCTAAATGGTGATTACAAAGGTATGGAAAACTCACTCTGATCATTCTGAGGAGAAAAGAACTCCCAAATTTGTTGGTAAGGGTCACAGACTCAACATAGAGGCCTACATCAAATGCCTTGAGAATGTAGTGCTCCCCTTGGTCAAGGGGTGACTGCTGGAAGATCCTATGTCTGGCAAAAGAACTCTGCACCATGCCACACAAGCAGGAAAAACCAGTCAAGATTGTCAGACAATTGCTGTGACCACATCACCCCTTACATCTGGTCATTTAAGTCCCCAGACTGCAACCCCCTTTATTATGTGTGGGGCACAGTTGAGCTAGAAACCTACAAAACTCCTTGTAAAACCCAAAGATGAAATGACCTCATGGATTATGGCAGCATTCACAATCTTAAACAAGGAGACTGTCCAGAAGAGTTGCATGAGATTCTGAAGTCGTATGGAGGCCGTGGTTGAAGCCAATGGTGATTTTATTGAATAAATTTACTCTTTAGTATTTCAAGATATTTTTGTGTAATTTTGGTAAATATATCTTTTAAAATGTGATGTCAGTTTTATTTTCATTTTTGCATAATTCAGACGATAATTTAGTCATCGCTGTGTGTGTGTGTGTGTGTGTGCACATACACACATAAATACACACACAGCTTGGTAATGGAATTGTAAAATGCCACCAATGATTGGCATTAAATCCAGATTTTTTAACAAATTTTCTAATTTCACTTTCTGGATGCTACATCTAACTCTTTCTCAGTGCATTTCATTCATGTAAATCAGCATCTAGCTCTTTTTTTTTATTAATATTCATTAGTTCATAAATAAGAAAAAAAAATGCACTGAAAAAGAGTTACATCTAATTCCAAAAGAGCTAAATTGGCAACTCTAGTTCCAAATACTTTTTTCCAAGTCAGACAATATATATTTGCATTGAAAAATGACAATGCATCTATCATTTTCCCTGATATGGCTTTGGGCCAGCTCCCGCAGCATAATAAATATTTATATCTGTTTAGGTCTTATATATATATATATATATATATATATATATATAAATAAAGTCAATCTCTTCTTAATTGAGTAACAGTCAATAAACTCCATTCTTGAAATCCTTCAACAAATCACTCATTCTTTCAAGAAACTCACTATCCACCCAGTCGTCTGATTATCAGATCCCAAGACCATTTTCCCTAACAAGCATGGTATTATTTTCAAACTGTATGCTACTCATATTTAAACAACTTACACAGCAAGTCTCAATTATTCAGTGATGTTGCTGAATACTGTGGAGGTTGTGTGGTGGGGGGAGGAAAACTTATTTACAAACAGGTTGTTCAGAAAACTTGTCACAGTTGATCTTTTGTTAAATTTTCCCCATCAGTCATCAGTTTTTGGTCTGGTTGGAGAGAAGAAACACTTGCTCAGAATAACCACAAATATGGTAGTTAAGAAAGTGACCAATGCTAAAGTTACATTTTTAGCTGTTATGGTCAGGTAACTAGTTCCATACAGGAATTCTGTTAATTTAAAAAATCAATACCCAATTGTATTCATAAAAACTGAAACATTTGCAATGTTGTGATTTTCTGTTTGTAAGTTGTGATATAAAAAAATTCTTTCATATATTATAACAATATATGTAATTTCTTTTTTATGAGATAGCTTATAAATTTAAAAAAAATAATATGTCAAATTATAGAGGGAAAAAAATAACATTCAAATTTTGAATTAGAGAATGCTCACTTAACATCCTTCATAGTTTACCTTTCAGAAGGATTTTCAAATATTTTACAGCATTCTACAGGGTGCCCAGGAAAAAAAAAAACAGTAAATTCAGAAAGACATGAGACAATGATTGAAAACTGGTGATGAATGACATGACAAAAAAAAATGGAAATTTTACCAAGAAACATTGATGTCAGAATAAAAATTGATATTTAAATGTTAAGTAATCTATTCATATAATATCATATATATATATATATATATATATATATATATATATATATATATATCACAAAAAATGTTTTTTCCACTTTGTCATTAATTATCCTATTATTATATATACTATAAGGTATTTTGGCAGCAGTATTTCTTTCTAACATGTTTAGTTGAAGAATATCAACAAGTTCTATCAAATTTTTTACTAATTTCTAAAAATTTCTGAATTAGTTGTAATATGTTATCAGCAAATTTGCCAAAGTTCATATTTATATTCATATTATATTATTTCCCACCAACTTTCAAATGTTGCTATAATAGTTTTGAAGAATTATGTTGAAATTGGTTCCAGCAAACATGAGAATGCCGGAATTAAACAAAACAGTAGTGTAAATATGCTCAAAATCTTTGAAAACAAATGTAGCAACATTTGAAAATACTCAGGAAAAAAAATAACATAAAAATAAATATGAATTTGGGCAAATTTAGCTATAACATAAAAAAGCTAATTGTAAAACTTTAAAAATTTCATATATATAAATAGAAATGTATATTTATTAATATAAATTATAGCTTTGTTATACATTGACCAATATTTTATTAGCTCCAACACTTAAGGTGCAAGATTATATATATAAATAAATATGTATTGCTATTGCAGATTCTACAAGTACTCAAATCTACTGACTGCAAAAATATTTTTGAAAACTTTCTTACACTAATTCTCTAAGTCGGGAGCACCTTTTTCAATATGAACAAGGCATTGATCTTGGTTCCAATTCGGAAAATAAGAATGTACAGAATGAGTTTGTATTAATTAGAAATATATCTTTTTTTTTCTGCTTTTTTTAAAAATGGCTTGGTGTTTGAAACTCTTAAGTGAGTCCAATCAATGCATGTAGTAAAGCTTTCACATTTATAAATCTACTATTCATCTGTGCATTGAATATTGCTGCTATATCTGGTTTGGTGCTCCAGCTATAGATCTCAAGATTCTCAACAAGACTGAAGGATGGGCCTATAACGTTGGTATTCCTGACCTGTCACCTTGACTTTAGTCAATTTCCCATTGCAGTAAGAAGTCTTCTGTCTTTTCTATAAATATTTTGATGGCAGTTTTGCTAATGAACTCTCCTCCCTGGTACCTCAACGCCATTAATTTAAGCATCTTAATAAATTAATTACTCATTTTACTGCTGAATTAGCTAGATGTAACCCTGAATAAGTTCTATTCTAACAGTTTCTTTTCTAGCATGACGCCCACCTTTGGAACTCTCTTCCAATTTCTTGCTTCTCTGCTACATACCATCTTAAAAAATTTAAATGCAATGTTAATCACCATTTTCAGTTTTCTTGAATACTGTTCTTTTATTGTCCTTTCTCCTTACTAACATCTTCTCATTCTCTTCCACTACCAGTAACCCCTTGCATTTTAGTGGCATTATCACCTTGCTTGGAGTCAAATGATTGGGGATGGGGGGAAAAAAGAAAGAAAGAAAGCACCATGATATACCCAAAGCTCTACAACTCAGCCAACTGAGCAATACACCAATCTCTAGAATTGCAAATAAAAGAAATGACAAAGACAAAAGAAAAATAATTTGCAAACTTACACGAACCAGTCAAATTAACTTGCCACACCCAATGAACATTTCAGGTCACCTATTTTTTGTAAGGTTTAATTCAAGATTATATAAAACAAAACAATAAAAATGTAAAAAATAAAAGTAAAAAAAAAGTTACAATCAAAAGTTAAATGAGAATTTCTTAATCTGCAAAAACGTTTTTGAAAATTTACTGCCAGTCAACAGGAATGCACAATATTTGGGTACATATGGTTTAGTTAAATTCTCTACCCACAAAACTATCATTTGACAGTATATAAAAGCAACTTTTCCCCAACACCACACAAAAAAAAGGCTCTCAACATGTGATGTTAGGGTATCTGTCATGTTAATGTTTCACCAGATATGAAAGACAATCAGTACATGTATCCATAATAATTTATTTTTTCTCACTTCATAATGTAGGCAAACATGATTCTCCACAAGTTTCTTTTTTTTTTTAAATATTTTTTTCTCATTTTTAATATCTATAAATTATGACTTACTATGACTGTTCTTGGGAAAAAGGGTAAAATGGTTTAATGTTTCTTTCTCCATGCTCTTGAATTCAGTTTTTCTTCTAGGCTGGTTACCAAGGCTAGAGTGCCCAATCCACACTATCTTTTTTTTTTTTAATCTATAGCAGGTGGAGGAAGAGGTAGATTTATAACTTTCCCCAAGGACATTAGGACAAAGCAAATGTAAACTGCCTTGACCAGAATTTGAAATTTACTTTACTTGCTCACATTGATAACCATTATGCCACTTTCACATATTAAATGTAAATAAAAAATGGAATGTTTTTTTATGCCATCAAATGATTCTTATATGTGCTGTATCTTCTTCAGGACATACAGATATAGGACTTCCCACAACTTCCTATCATTCTTCCTATAAAAAAGAAGAGCAAGGGAATACTACCTCCATTTTTTATCCATTTTGCACATATTTATGTGTTTTGTTCTCAATTGAGCTTTGAAAAGCAAGGAGCGATAAGCGATAAGCGGTTAGCATATTTTTTTCTTTTAAATCAAGTCACTAATTTACAGTAAGTAATAAATTTTTGTTTGCTTATTCTTGATCTCCCTCTCTCTTTGTTTCAATATATTTGTATATATTAATATATACAAAAATGGTCCAGTTTTATAGCCATAATTTCAATTTTATGCATGTGTAGTTTGTTTATACATGAAAGAGGAATCTAAAATGTTCTCAGCCAAATCCAAAAAGAAATTAAAAAGAAATACTGATGTTTAGCCATTAGGGCAGATTTGCAAAGGGGATCAAGTTTGATTGATATGTTATTTACAGCTTATCAACCCTTCGCAGGTTATTTAAAGTCAGAAAATAGTTTTAGATTGTAATTTTTTTTTTGAGATAATAATAGTTTAGTGATACAAGTTTTACTAATTAACCCATAGTTTAGGGGAGAAGCAGTGGATTCATACTTTACCCCAACGATATTTGTGTGTAAGTGAATATTACAAACTCAATGGAAATTGAAACTCAGCTCTCCGATTAATAATTCCAAGCCATTATCCATTACACCACCCATACATCCAAGCTTACAGCACCTGGTATTCTCAAGCAGTTACACATCTAGGTACTGATCAGGCTCAACATCGCTTAACTTTGATGATCATACGGGAACCAGTATATATATATACATATATATATATATATATATATATATATATATATATATATATATATATATATAATTAACTCTCCCATCAATTTTGACATACAATTGTTCAACAATATTTTTTTTTAATCACTTCCGCCCCAAGCATGATGATAAAGCCATTAAGACAAAGGGTTACTGATAGTGACAGAAAAAGAGACCGACATTAATGAGAAGAAACAAAAAGAGCAACATTCAGGAACACAGAAGATGGTAAGTGATATTGCACTTAAAATTTTTGCAGATTGTAGGTGTCAGGGAAGAAGTAAGGTGGTGGTATAGAGTTTGACAGTTGAGAAAAACTATTAAAATATAGAACTTATGATTACATTTATTTCAACAGTCAACAACTGATTCAAGGTCATCTTTGAGATCACCAGCCATTTTTACTTTATCAGACTTACTATTAAGACAGGAGAAAAACAGTTATGTCATGAGCATAAACATTGAATTGAGAACTGATGACACTGAGATGGATGATGAAGATAAAATACAAAGTAGATCTAAGGATAGAGCCCTGAGGGACACCCACATTAATGTGAAAGGATCTAGAAGGGTGGAGGTTCGACACAACATTGATAACATAATTTGTGAAGAAAGATTGGATCAAATTGAAAACTAAATCAGTTCATGTGTTTATGTCTGGCATAACATTTGAATCCTGCCACTGTTTTGAGACAAGGTGGATAGCTTTTGCTTCTCTCAGACATCAAAGATGGCCATTTTCAAAAGTCACTAATGCCACTGATGCATTATGATCCCAGGTCATTTGCTCAAGGTTATTTTATAAGATGTTGACAATTGCAAGATCTCTCTTCGGCTTGTCTTTAAACCTGAGCAAATGTCTACCTATTCTTTTTTCCAGAGTAAAGCTGGTTATATATGAGAACTGTAGGTATCCTGTTGTCAGTCATTCTGATGACTTGGCCAGTCCAACTCAATTCTGATCTCTTGATAAATATTACACACACAGATATAATTGTGACAAGGAATACATAGAAGAAACATCAAGAAATTTAAATATGGAATTATATGAATGTGGTAAAATGATACTCATTTCAGAGTTGTCTGCCCCTTTCTAGGGGATTGTCCCCCGTTGTTTACATGTTCTCAGTTCGCCATCTTGTATCTACCTCGTGCGTTCTTTAAGTTGAATAAATTGTGGCGACTTTTACAAAATACATTGGTTGTTCACCATAACAAAACTAACCATAATTTTGATTTAAAAAATGCTGCTCTAATTAAAAGAGAAAGCAATTTACTAAAACAAAAGTGCTTTAATCGCTAGATCATCCACAGTAAATTTGCATCCAGGCTTTTACAATCTTTCTCATGTGAGATAATTCATAACAGAAGTGATGGAAACATAAAAAAGAAAATTAGATTATATACCCAAAACATTAAATTAAAAAAAAAAATATTTTTAATTTAAAATTCTCAGCGTCCCCCTTGTATGTGTAGTCACATCAACAAAAACTTTTTCCACTTTGTCATACTTCCTTCCCCTAATATTGTTCATGATATATAAAAATAAAAAAATTTAGATATTTTCTGATTTTTATATATATAAAAGACAAAAGGAAAACTTATTTTAGCCAACATGTTTCATCCTCTAATAGACTTTATGAAGGCATATGTCAGGATTTTATTTTGCAACAAGTATTTATAAACAAAAGTAAAAATGTTAATTTTTCAAATTTAAGAGATGCTCATAAATATTCATCAGGTTAATTAAAAATCTAGGTAATTTATGGAGGATGCTAAATGACATAATTTAATGTCTAATAAACAAAAGTGAGTCAATCATGATGTTGATTTTTTTTTTCTTATGCAATTAATATTTAAATTATTTTAGTATGAGAAATTTATGTATATCATTTTTAAAATAACAGGAGGTTATGTATTTAACCATTTTCTTTTAATTTTTAGTTATGTATGTTGGCTTGGGGTAGGAATAAGTGTTTATTTACATTGTTATTTTACAGATCTAGTGTGTGTGTGTGTGTGTGTGTATATATATATATATATATATATATTTAAAGACATTTATAATATGTTTAATGTTCTTTTTATAGATACAATTATTTTAGCAAATGCTCTGTTTTATAATAAACAGTATTAAATAACATTTACCGGCCTGAATGTCCGAGAAATTTTCTGTCAGAGAACGAAAATTTTCTATGAATGTTATTTAATACTGTTTATTATAAAACAGAGCTAAAATACTTGTATCTATAAAAAGAACGTTAAACATATTATAAATGTCTTTAAATAAATTGAGGGCTATGTCCAATTCAAATATATATATATATATATATATATATATATATATATATATATATATATAACATAAATAAACTAGCCTTTGTATTTAAAATCAAAGAGAAGAAAAATGAGATAAAAATACATTTTTTTTTTAAATTAACAAATCAAGCAATAAAAACATTTTGGGGTGCAGTGAATGACCCAAACAAACAACTGGCAAATGTTTGAATGGGGTGGATGCCATCAGCAACAGTTTACAGTCCTTTTTTCATTGATGGAATCATTCTTCTATGCATCATGCCTCTCTGCATTTTCCTGTCATTTGTAGCTCATACTAATTTTTGTCTTTTTGCTATTTCTCCTAAACCCTGTTCTGCAAGTAAAAAAAAACTACTTGAAAATGGTGAACCATTGGATCTTTTCTATTCACAGCTCTACAATAGAGATTTGCAAATAACACTCTCCCAGTTGCACAATGCACCTGCATATTACTCACATAGATAATACACTGAGAATAGTGTAGGAGTATAGAAGATACTTGTTGTCACTTAACTTCCTGTGTAAAGCACCAGTTATTAATGGTAGGAACATTCAATGAGTTGGAACCATCCAAATGATGGCATTATTAAAAACAACTTGTATACTAAGAAGAGTACTGGAGTATTGAGGAGACTTGTTGTCACTTCTTCTCAATGTAACCTACTACCATAATTATTATTATTAATAATAATAATAATAAAAAATAATATTCCAGTTAAGACTAATTGATCCATATCTGAAGGGGTTGAACCACCCACAGTGTGTTTTGGTAATCTTTTGACTTGGGACAATCTGCTTCCTGCAAGCTGAACTTATTTTCCTTTGCCCCAGTGGTTTAAAGTGAAGTGGAGTTTTGGTACCAGACTGGGTTGGAGAGTAGGGACTGGTGAGGTATGGATAATCTAATCCTCAGTGTCTATGATTGGAATCAAAATGTGAATTTTCAAGCATAAAGTACCAAAGATAAAAAGAACAGCTATTTCTCAAGATTCCCAGATCACATCTCATTTTTTTTTTTGTGTGTGTTATGGTGACACCTTTTGCTATCAGACAACCCCCCCCCCAACCCAAATCCCAGGAATTTCACCAGGGACACCGCTGCAGGACTGAGAGAAAAAACTTAGCTATCACGGCATCAGAAAGCCCCCCCCCATATCCTGTTTTTTTTTCTGTACTTATTTCTGTAATATATTCTATATTCCAGCAATGTGATTAAATTTGCTTCATTCTTTCTATGATATCTTTGCTACTCTAGTCTAGCTTCAGGACTTTGGAAATTAGTTCTGTCTCTTATAGATGATGGAAAAACTAAATAAAAATTAAATTTTCCTTGTCTATCATATTGAATGAAAGATGTTTAAAAGAAAGGTTGCTGCTCAAATATATATTACACACACACCTCATCTGGAATAATTTCAGAGAACTGACCATTTGAGCTTTGTGTTGACAATGAAAATACCAAACACATTTATATCTCATACAATCATAATCTTAAATTAAATCTCAATGTTTTTACTAAATGATACTAAATGTTTATCAGCTTAAAGAGAAAAAATTGAGATTTAAAAATGCTGATATTTTTTTCTCATAACATTTTTCTGTCATTTTTCTATAATTATCAGCTTGTTTCAGCCAAATGCAGTGTTAGCCTCAATTTAGTATTAAACTATACAATAGGCTCACAAACTAAAAAAAACAAACTTCAGCAACAGAAATTTAAAATTGTTTTAGCAGAAAAGATTATTAAAATACTGATAAAAAAAAATCCTCCTGAATTAATCTCAAACTCTTGATTATTTTTGCAGGCATGATGAAATATAGAAAAGAACATCTTGTATAGATGCTTAGACTTTCATTTTTATGGTAGAAATGATGATAGAGCCTGTGTTTAATGAGCACTGTCAAGTTAATTTAAGCTAATCCTGTATGTGTGTGGGATGGGATAGATAACTAGAGAAAGAAAAACTGATAGAGAGAGGGGACAAAAATAAAAAACAAAAAGATAGAGAGAATAAGTTATCTTTTCTCTGAAGAAAGAAAGCATCAAAACAATATTTATGTACAATATTATTCATTAAAGCAGAAAATGAAAAACTGTGATATCAGCATTTGTACAAATTGAATTGGTAGTTTTATTGGGCCATTCAAAGACTTGTTCTGTTTGTGTGGACTAGAATATGTTGAATGAATGAATGTAACGGGGGGGGGGGTAGGACCTCCCCACAAAAAAGAGGCAATTTTCCAGGTGGATACTTGCAGTCTTTAGTATAAACCAAGCGATTGTCTATCTTTTCACTCATGTGGTGACTGCACCCATGTTTACCTTTGCACTAATGAGCTTTCCTATTTGGTACCTCCACTTTACAAATTTAAGTTTTAGTATGAGATTGGCTCCAAGATTTCATCATTTTACAATTAAAATGGCTAGATGTGACTGTACTTTATATTCTAACAATGTCTTCTCTCTGACTTCTCACCTCTTGCTTTCCAGCCAACTTTGATCTTCAAGAATTTAAATTCAATGTCAATTGTTATTTTCTGTTTTCTCAATTCCTGTTCTGTTATTATCACTGTAGCATATTAGTCAGCTGATATCTTATATGGAAAACAGCTGGACCTGTCACAAAAATGGATTCCAAACATTTATTCCCCACTCTCCCATGGTTATCAGTAAAGTGAAGTGGGCTCCACAAGTACAGAGCAAGTGGCTCAGTCAAGGAGAGTTACTGGAGATAAAATACTTTTTATACAAAGATGACAAGACATGCAACAATGTTCTCTATAAGACTAATCAGTGCCTGGAAAAAAATTAGAGACCAAGCAAGCCCACAGATGACAGGACAGGGAAGATGCCCTTTTGACTGTTCTCCTCCCTCCTCATCTATGCCTCATTTTGGCTTCACTCATCTATAGCGGTAGGTTACAACCAAAGAATAAAATCTAGTTTACTGCTAGAAATTGTCACGATTTCCATTCATAGGTCGAAGGGTTATTTTAAGCCACAAGCATTTGACTGGAAGAAGCTGCACGCTTCCATGAACCTCGGTGTCTGGGCTGAGCTGCTCTCCTGAATATTTTTCTTTTTCTCTTATGTTTTCAGTTTTTGTTTTTTTTTTTTTTAAATTGCTTGAGGTAAAAACAAGGGGCTACTGATTGTGAAAGAATGAGAAAAAAAAGAGAAACATTATTAAGGAGCAAGAGCAATAAAAGAAGAGTAATAAAAAAGACAGTAGATAATGATTGACATTGCATTTAAATTTTTGAAGGTCAAAGTTGGCTGGAAAGCAAATAACTGGAAAAAACTTCCACAAGCTAGAAATGCAAGAAAAGAAACTGTTAGCATAGATCTTGTGTCTGGCCAATTCAACTGTGAATTGATGAGACCTTGACACCAATTTAGTACTGTGCTTAAATTCATGAAGTACCATAGTGAAGAGTTCATCTAAACAGTCAACATCAAAGTATTTACAGAAAAGGCCCAGAAAGCTATATTATAGCATTGGGAAAAATGCTGAGAAAATGGTTCACTGTCATGCGAGACAATTTTTCTCTCCAAAATCTATCTATATGTCTACCATTTACCCATGCTTAGAATATTGCTGCCACATATGGTCTGGTGCCCCTGCTATTTAACTTGAGTTCCTTGATAAAATCCAAAGAAGAATAAGCAATATTATTGTCCCTGATGTGGTGGCTCAGCTTCAGACACATTCCCACTGCTGTAAGGTTGCCTCTCTTTGCCTTTTCTAGAAATATGTTCATGGTAATTGTTCAGATAAGCTCTTCAACTATTGTACCTAGACTTTTTAATGTAAGCGCTGTACTAGACTGGCATTGAGATCTCATCAATTTACAGTTGAGATGGTTAGATGTAACTGTAAATACTATGCTAACAGTTTCTTTTCTCACACTTCTCGCTTGTGGAACACCATTCCAACTTCATGCTTTCCAGTCAACTTTAATCTGCAAAAATTTAAATGCAATGTCAATTGCTATCTACTGTCTTCCTGATTATTCTTTTCTCTTCCTGCTCAATGTTTCTGTTCCTAATTCTTCCACAACTTGTAACTCCTTTCATGTTAGTGGCCATACTGCCTTGCATGGGGTGATACCAATTAAAAAAGGGACTGCAGCCATGATACCAGGTCAGGAACAATAATATTACTGATTCTTTGGATTTTATCAAGAATCTCTAAATATATAGAAAGAGCACCAGACCATATGTGGCAGCAATATTCAAAGCATGAACAAATGGCATGATGGAATTTGGTTTCATATTCTTTGCACAAATATGCTTATGTGTGTGCATGCACATCTGCTATTACATTAAATATTTTCTGATATAATATCCTCTTGTTTTGTTAAATTCAGACCATAAGTACAGAATATAGGTTTCTGTGAAAAGCCAACAGCATACTAATTCTTTAAATAATGACAAATTATGTCTTGTTTGTGTTTAGATAAAAATATTCTTGCTTGTTAAGCCAGTAATTTCATTTTTGTAAACAATTTTATTTTTTCAGTTTTTCATTTTCTTATTTCAACTTTTCCACAGTACAATTATTATAAAAACATTTGATTGCAGCATCACATAATCAATAATAATAATAACTAGAAAGACCTATGAAAATTTCTCAGTTTTCCTTTTTGAATTTTTTGATGAATCTTAATTTAATGATTTGTAAGCCCATGGTACATTCTACAACAATAAAATATCCATAGAAATTTTTCCCTATCACATCACTAAATATTTGCGTTTAACAACTTTAACAAAATATTGCAATAACAATCATAAATATGAATGCTGATCATTATTTTAAGAATTAAGGGGGTACAAATGAAAGATTTGAAATTGACAACTTTTTTCCATTTCGCTGAAATTAAACACTTCTATCTTTCCTTTCTTCTATTTATTTTCTGATTGAAACCAAGCATTATCTTTTCCCCTCAATCATAATGGAATAGTCCATTATTTATGAGCTATTGGCAGAGTGTAAGGGTCATGCAAACTAACAAAGGAAGGGACAACCACAATTATAATAATAATAATAAATACCAGGCTTCTAATCTTCATTTATTGGATGTGTTAGCATGTACATGTTTTGTCTTGGTGAATTAAAATTGGCCACAATAAATAATCCCATTCACTAGCACAAATGTTCAAGTCAACTGTCTGACCTTAACACACTGACTGCCAACCATGAGATAAGTTGTGGTTGGCGCTTTTTACTATGACACTATGAGTTATCTTGTGTTTGACATTGTCTGATATATTTTCACCTGTGGGCACCAACGACGAGAGAGTTTATTCACAGTGATACTTTTAGTGTGAAAACGATATTAAGACTTCAGTTGAATCAACTCATAAAATGTTTTATTGTCTAAGTTGGCTGTTATAAAGCTGACATATTACATTGTCAGATTTCATAACTGACCTCTGTCGATCAATGTGTTAACTAGTTAGGCATGTCTCCTAGGTTCTGATGCACTCTGCATCTGTTCATGAACAAGAGTAGTTGGGGAAAGCATCATGGCTGGGTGTTGCTGTTTTTAAGTTTGAAGTATGAGGCAACTGAGAGTATTGTGAGATAGGAGGATTTCTTTGGTAACGAAGAAAAGAATACTGAGCTGTTACATGACATCCGTCCTTCTTTACGGCAGCAAATGTTGGACAAATTTCCTTAGAGATGAAGAAGAGACTCGAGGCGATGGAGATGTGGTTTTACAGAAGGCTGCTAAGGATATCATGGACCGAGCATGTGAGCAACAAGGTCTTAGAGAGGATGCAAACAAGGAGGAGGCTTATACTTAACATCAGGAAGAAGCAGCTGAAGTTCCTGGGACATATAATAAGGAAGGATGGCCTGGAGAATCTGATACTCACAGGTCGAATAGAGGGAAAGAGAGACAAGGGAAAACAATGCATGACATACCTAGTGGCCCTAAGCAAATGGATGGTAGAATGTGATCTGGGGGAGGTGGCAAAGGAAGGAACTTGTTGAGAGCTGCAAGGGATAGAGGGAGGTGGAGAGCTATGATCACCTATGTTCTGAAAGGACAATGCACATAGAAAGAAGAAAAGAGTTGACTTGCAAGAACAGCTTCAATTGGAGACCATCTGAGTGGACTGGGTCATTTACTTTTGAATTGTCAAGCAAAAAAAAGAGAAGTGTCCTTCTCACTCCAAGTGATGTATAGGGCCACAGCCACACCACATTAGTGTGGCTGCTTTAGTTTCCATAGCAATTAAGTTTTCTACAAGGTGGAAGATGCTTGTGGCATGTATCTATTGACAATGGACAATTCACCAGCCACTAAAAAAGCATTGGGTGAAGATATGCGAAAGGGTAGTCAGTCGTTAACACAAGCAATACAGGCATCACATCAAGGCCATTCTGAAGAACTGCAATACTTTCCCTAGCTTCACACCCAGCTTGTTTTGAATTCAGATTTTAAAAGGAAGAAAGTAGTTTTGCTTATTTTTGTTTTTGCCCGCTTGTATGTACATATTTTAAAAAGCCTGCTATGATAAGAATTTTTTTTTAAGAAATTAGCCACTTTTACAATAGGTATAATTTAAATTTAAAATTGTTTATCACTTCTGTATCATACCAAAGATTCTAACCAGCCATCCCAAGCCAATGTTCTAGAAAGAGGATGATAGGAGGGTGACATTAATCTCATTTCCTGATGCCAACATAACAATCAATTTTCCAAACAAGCCAAACTGCCCTCTATCCACTTCGGCAGTCAGCATAGCATCAAGATTAGTTACCCAGAAAGACTGTAATCTCAATTCATTCAAACTGTTAACATTGGCAGGTGTCTAAATCTTTTTAAAATCACTATAAAAAAAATATATAAAAGCTGAGTACATCAGAATGAAATACTGTTTATAGTAAAACTATTCATGTTTCTTCCTCTATTGTTGAAGGCAACCTTTTGAAGGTTATTGCCAAAAGAAGCATTTTTAACCTCAACTCTCACCCCAATTTTTTTTTTTTTATATCAGAAATATTTTTATAATCAAAGAATTATCAAAATAAGTAATAACTGCTTGTACTCAGGCACAAGTAGTAATAATAATAATAATAATAAAAAAATAAATAATAAAAAAGTTATAATTGCTTATAACTAATAGAAAAAATATAATTGCTTCTCAAAGGAAAAAAAACAACTTGTAATTATCAAGAATGATAAGGAACCTTCTAATTTTTACTCAGGCTTGAATGAAAGCTGTCTGCTCATATAGAGACCTATCAGTCACCAAGCATGTTCAAATTCCAACCAACATAAATATTGGCATAAACAACTAAATGGGTAAAATGATTCTTTTGAAAGAGCAATGAAAGTTTCACCTTTTTTTCTTTTCAATGAAAATAATAAAAAAAACTTAACTTTACTAAAGTTTGCTTGGTCTGGGACAAGACATTTGTCTTCCAAAACATGCCTGCTCCAAAAATAAGCATTTGAATTTACAACCTTGACCTTATGATCATCTATTGCCCCAACAAAGACACAATAACAAAAAGTAGCTTCAGTTTTTTGGGGTTTTTTTTCCTTTTTAAAAATCATCCTACTTAGGAAATATTACCTAATCTACAATAATATAACAGTAAACTGCTTAGGTACTGTCCTTGAATTTACTAACTACCTATCTCCTGTTTGTCTTGCTTTCTCTCTTATTCATTTCTATTCAATTCCAATACAGAGAATTTACCAGCTTGCACCCCAGAAACCTTCCTCCTCACCCCAAAAAGTGGTGAGAGGATGATGGCAAGAAATTTCTCAAATGCAGCAGTCTTGGATAATTTTATCTTATCTCAGTGAATTTTCTTTTTTTTAAATTAAGACCGTTAGCATTTCTAAGAAACTGAAAAAATATTGAAGTTACAGAAACAAATGGAACAAACTAGTTGTAATAAAACTGAATTGATAGTGCTAATAAAGAAAACATTAATTAGCCAACTGACTTAATACTATACTATTAGATCATTGCAAAAGTTTGTGCCTGATTAGAAAATTAAAAACAAAAACTTACATACTCACAAAAAAACATTTATTAGTCAAATACGTAATCACCATTCTTTGTCAATCATCACTTTACAAATTTGTTGCCATTTTCACAGAAACTTCATGTTTTTTGTTGGAAGAAGTTTGTGAAGTAATTTCCTACTGACTCACTTGGGAGGGCTTGGAAAACCTGATACTCACAGGACAGATTAAGGGACAGACAAAAGCAGTAACATACTTGATGAACTTTGGTAAATGGATGGTAGAACAGGGTTCGGGAGAAATAACAAAAAGACAAAACTTATTAAGAGCTACAAGAGACAGGAAGATGTAGAGGGCTGTGATCACCTACATCCTGGAGGGACACAGAACATAAAAGAAGAGACGGAGTCAACATTTTTGTCATTTAAACTCTTCTGGAGAGATTGGAACAAATGAAAATCCAAAGGAGCCAAGTTAGGAGAATATGGTAGGTTCTAGAGGATTTCCCATTTCAACTCTCTAAGCTACAACAAAGTCTGTTTTACAACATGCAATCTTATGTCTGTCATAGTGGAAAATAACATTTCATTTCCCAAAATAGAGATTGGGGAGTTGATCACAATACTTCTTTGTAGTTATTACTTCAACAAATGGAAGAAGCTCAAAATGAATTACCTCTCTGCAGTCCCCCCACCAAATGACCAGCATTGGATGCATGCCTTACTTTAGCCATGGGTTCTGCACATCCACATGGTTGTTTCCAGATCCATTTGCATTGAATTCTATCATTAATGATACATTTGTCATTGTTTATGACAATTCTGTCTAGTCTTGGATATGATGATGATAAACTACATCTGGTAGCAAGGCCTACACATTTTTATAGTAAAAATACCAGAAATACATATTTATAGTTATTTATAAAAAAATTTACCAACAATACATATTTATAGTAAAAGTACCAACAATAAGCACATACTCACAAATTGTAGTGACTTCTAATAAACAACCAACATCAAAGAACTCTTTCATGACATTAAGCCATATAATATCCAACAATTTCTTAAACTGTATTCCAAAATATAACCAACAAATCTACAACATAAAACACACATCACTGTCACTTGTAATCATGTCCACACAAACATGTATATGCACAAAAGCTGAGTATCATCTACCATGTATTCAATTGTGAAAGCAGAATGATATTTTCATTACTTCCAAGCTCCCAAGAAAATAAAATTTTGGCCTTAAATGACCCATAAGGAATTGATATGATATTAAACTGACAAATCAAAACCAAATAAGCAATTTTGTCCAAGAACAGCTCCTTTTCATGGTGTAACAGCAAAAGAAATTGCTGCAGAAACATAATCAAGCTTGTTCTGCTTCATCTGCAAATGTGGCGTCCATGTGTTCACTTTGGAAACAAACCCAAGTTTCTTCAGTGAAAGGTAAGATATCAATTTTCAAATACTTAGCAATCTCTTCCATTGAAATTTTCAGCTTATTCTCCCCTATGACAAGCAGAGCATCTTCATCAATGCCAGAAGGTCCACTGGAGCATAGTTGATCATTTAGGTTAAAATCACCCTGACAAAATCTGACAAACCACATTTTGACTGTCTAAAGGGCTGAAGCACAATCCAAATGATTTTTATCACAATTCCAATGCTTACACCTTTCCAAAATTCATAGAGCATAATATCATGAAAGTGCAACTTTTCATCTTACATCTTTAAAGCATTCATTTGTAGACAAAATGTCAACATTCAACAAATTCTGACTTACAAATGAATGATTCAAGGTTTCAATTTATAATACACTAGAAATTAGTGCCAAAAAAAAACACCAGTATCAAGTTGTGGTCACTGAAAATTGAGCATAAACTTTTGCAATGATCTGATATATTTGAGTGGTCAACATTAAGTAAGTTCTAGAAAACAAGAAAATTCAAAATACCTATCTTGGCATTCAACTTTAAGGTTCATGTACAAACCAGTGATATGTGTGTGTAATACAAGGTGCTGGTGAAATGTGGTAAGGTTTCACTAAAAAGAATGGACATGGAACAAACATACAGAAGAATATAGTAACTCCAATGTTCAGCTCACTTGATATTTCTAAAGTTTATTTGACACTTAAAAAAAATGTTTGGTCACTGAAATATTTACTTTTGGAAATGGATAAAGCCTATAACTTTTCAGCACCCTCCTTTGTGTATATGTGTATACGTCCTCCATTTGCTTGCAAAACAACTCATACTCAATCAGGCATGACTACAACAAAACCTGTAAAATTTTCCTCTGGGGTCTGATGCCAGGATGCTCAATCCTTTAAGTTAAATTGTGGAGATCTGGCAGAACAAACTTGATCATGCAACAATCCCCAGAAGTGCTTAGTGGAATTGAGAATTTTGTAGCCATGGCAACACAACAAAGTCTATTTCATCTTCCTAAAACCATTATCCTACAATTTGTGTAGCATGGCAGGTCAGATTGTTCTACTGAAAGACATTATTGCCATCATTGGAAACTGTTGCCATAAAGAAGTGTATCTGATTTAGGTAGTTGGTATACAACAAAAGTACTTACCCTACTATACAGCTTATTGAGAAGAAAGTGAGACCAAACAAACTTCAACTGAGACAAAGTACAGTAACAACTAAAGACACTTTCATCTATGGATGTTGGTTAGCATGGGTACTAATGGCAGGACTAGAACTTTGCAACTCATACAAAACTAAGATCAGTGTAATGTGTGTTGTAACAAATTCTTTCATCTTCACTTCAATTGGTAAGTCTTTTTCACCTGTCATTATTGTAGACAAAATTGTCTGGTTCCACTCATAGTGGATGACTTCTCGTATGGCTGATTAAGACAGCACAGTACTGGCATACTTTCTAGCAAATAGGGCATCCAAAAAGATCATGAATAATGGCAGAAAGAAAAGGATTCTGCATGTGTGACATGTTCGAAAGTGTTCCTCCAGCTGCTGATAAACACCTTTCTTCTGTAGTTTGAACAGCACCAATGCAGAATTTACCAACTGGTCCAAACACCAACCAACTTTTCTAATTGACTAGAGAAGATATCAAAGGTCTTCATGATGGCCCTGATAATGCACCTGTACTGCATGTATTAACTACTGACTATCCTTCCACCATTCTTCACCCAATACCTTTTCAGTGTCTCTTGATTTTTTTCCATCTTCAAACTACTGCCAATAGGTACACACCACAATTGAATGTAGGCACCCAACAAGCCATGCTATTTCAGTAATGTTTTGACCTTACCTTCAGGTTATAACAATATGTCTTTTATTAAAGTCACTGAAATTTTTCTTCTGGCTCAACTGTAGCATTCAACATATTAAAAAGGAAGTACTCAAAGTTAGCTTACTTCAAATACCTAGGTGTATGCATCAGTTATAACAGATTTAATATAGGAGATTATGAAATTGAACCTAAAACAGGCTGTGCTAGGGATAGTTTCACCCAACACCACAAATTGCTACAAAACCAAAACATTAACTTAAAAACTCAGAAATATTCTAAAATAAAGTCGACTATCCATTTTAATGGAATTCTTAGCTAAAAACTGATGAACTCCTAATACTTCATATGCAAGAATACTGTCATAGTAAATAATCTACTTGTCAGGTCATCCTAGGTATGATGATAAACTACATCCAGCAGCAAGGCCTCTGATTGGTAGGTTTTGAGGAGCATGGGACCACCTCTTACTTGCTGTTGTTTCCAGATCCACCCTACCCCAGGGTGGTGGCACCTGTTAGGGTCCCATCTATGTGCAAATAAAAACCTCCAAACTGGAGTCAAAACACTATGAAAATATAAAAATACATTTTTATAGTAAAAAGACCAGCAATTCATTTTCATAGTAAAAAAAAGAAATTACCAGCAATACGTTTTTGTAAAAGAAATTACTAATGCTCCCAAGAAAATTAAATTTTGGCATTTTGTTTAGCGGCATATCAACTCTATATATTTGTTAGCCTAGAATTTAGGTTCTTATAAAAATTCAGCTCTTCTAAATAAACATTTCCATCTACTTTTTTTTTGTATGCTTTCAGCTGCCCTCTTGTGTCGTCATGCAGATCTTCTTGAACTGCCTGGATCACTCAAAAAACATTTGATTTATTTGTAGCATATTAAACATAAGCCATTTCATAGGACAAATTTTTCACTAGCATTGTCAAAGAAAACTTGATGTTAATCCATTACTCTAGAATCCTTTCATTCATATTTCACCAACATGAACATGTACAACTTCCTCTACTGCTCAGTAACAAATTGCTCATCTGGTTTGCATCTCAAAGCACAAGTTGGACCATGCCCAGACATGTTTGGGTACAAATATTTGCCTGACTCATCACCCCAGCTATATGCTGCAGACTTTCCATGAACTAAGTTATCACAACTCATATATAACTCAGCACAAATACATATAAACAGATCAAGACTGTTATGAAGTGACCAACGCAGAAAAACAAGCTGATAGACATCTGCTTGTTCTTATTGCAAAATAATTTCTATGAAAAGACCCTAGAATAAATTATAGAATCAGTAATACATTACCTGAAGACACTGATAGATTTCAAATTCTTACCTGGAATGAGAAAAGAAAATATTTTTAGATAAATGAAAATAGATTTTGCATTTTAAAAGAAAACAATATCAAATTAAGGATCATGATTTGAAAATATGTAACCTATATAAAATAGTTTATGGACTGCAGTAATGAAACAATATGCTTAATGACCATACAGATATTATTTAGTAGACACACTGAAAGCAAAATAAAACTGTTGTAAAATCACAACTGAAAGTTTCATGTAACAAATGACACTTCAGGTGTTAATTACAACAAATTCCCAGGTTATATACTTCCATAGATGGAAATTTAACTATTATATAAATGCCTCTCCTTAATTGACCAATCATCTATCAGGAAGCAGACAGCATAAAAAGGTACTTATTTATATGTGAACATTTTGAAAGTGATTCTTTTTGTTAAAGAGTTTATTTTATTGCTCCAAACTCCAGGATACATAATTTCTCTTGTAAGTAAAGAATATATTCTAAACCTTGCATCACAAGTGTGTTCCAATCTCAAAATATTCCACCTGATTATTGGATCATTCATTCTCTGATCTTTTAACTCCCATATATATTTGAGATAAGTATCAATAAGTAGGTTCAGATTCAAAAAAATCATAAGTCAAAGGTCATAATTTCAAGGATCATAAATCTCTTTCACAAGACCAATATCAGAAAATACTGGGTTGTCAAAAAGGTGTCAAAAATACACATAACTCACAACAAACAACTAACTTCTTCACGCACTATCAGCCAAGCAATTATGCCTGTGGTCCAAAGTTGTGTTTCTTTTATTGGGGTAAAAAAGGTTGTGATTGGTTGAGACTGGTAGGGAAGCACAAACAATTACTATATCTTAAAGTCTATGAAAGTCAACCCAATCTTGATTTGGATTTTCTTTTTTGACAGCACAGAAGACATTGTTTTTTATGGTAAGACTTAGATTTCTCCTTCATCATCACAGTATTTAGATAATTCTTCAGTCAGTTAAGTGCCTTGGGTGATTATGTCACTTTTGATTCATGCCTGACTAGGCAGAAGATTTTTCCCCACAGTAGGTTGCCAACCAAAGCTATAGGAACCAGTCTGTCCTGTTATTCAATCCATAGTTGGGTGGGGGTAAGAGATGGATTCAGACCTTTCCAAATAGTATTTGTTCATAAGTCAAAGTAATGAACCTGACTGAAATTTGAACTCAGCTCTTCGATTTCTCATGCCAAGCTGTTATCCATTACACCATACGCTTACTTGATCTAAAATTTTAAGTGGGTAGTTGAATAACAAAATTGAAGAAAAACCCAAATTACACATTTCTTCCATCAAAAGATCTTCATACTGATAATGGTTTTATCAATGGAGTCATTATATAAAGTCTCCAAACAAGTTTGATTAAAGTAAAGGAGGGGGAGAAAAACAATATTGGTTTCAATTTTACATCCCAAAACACTGAAGGTACAGGTTAGAGACATAGCTTTAAATTAAGCATCTGATGTATCCAGATGCATATCTTAGTCAAATTCATTCAGCTTTCTATCCCAATATCTGGAATGCCTTCATTGCTTGTTGTTGCCTCTTCTTCCTGCAATTACAAAACATGTTGGGGTTGGTATAATTTATAGTATGCACTTTTCAATTCTACATTTTCACAAAAGTTAGCCTTTTAGTGTTACATACAAAAAAGTCTAGAACTGGCAAAAGCTTATTGTTTTAGCTAGACTCATTTTCTTAAAAGAGTCAGGGACACAGAATTAAAAATACATTTAAAAGAAAAGTGATTTCTGAATTTATACTAAATGGGGTCTGCAGACATCCTGTTCTTGGAAGTTGTTCTATGAGTCACTCATTGATGTTTTGAAAGGGTGGGTGTCATGTCTCCCCTACAAGTGCATAGCCAGGATACAGAAAGGGTATATATAAAAAAAAAAATGGGTTAAAATAATATGGAGCACTTCAGATGAAGGACAACTGGAAAAAACTAGTTTTCTGTTTAATATGATGAAAATTATTTCTAAAATTGTCCATTTAGTCAATCAGTATATAATTAATTAACTAAAAACTTTAAAGCAAATTATTTAAATAGGCCTAAATATGAGTACATCTGCGTCTAAATGAGTTGATTATAGGAAAAATAGAGGCATGGTGGAGTTATGCAGCTCGGATTGAGGAGTTCGAATTCCAGTTGAATCCATTGCATTCACAAATGGCGGTAGGTAAAACAGGGTTTCCCCTCTTGAATTATTACTGAATCAAAATCTTTCAGCAACACTAATTTTTGTTTTGTACTTTGTATTCATTTGTGTGTCTACTTGGACCCCAAAACAAACGGTAATACATGCTAATACCCTTGGGAAAGGTATGAATCCTCTTCCTCTCCCCCAGCTATGGATAAATAGCAGGACAAACTGGGTTCTATAGCCTTGGATGGCAACTGGTCTACTGCAGAAAGAAATGACAACCTACTGTGGGAAACTAAGCACGTATCACGCATGGCACATAACTGACTGATAGAAAAAAACAATGTATTACTTCTTTCATGGAAGTAACGGAAAATTGAATTTCTAAAATCTTGACAATTATGATAATGACTTTAATTTTTTTGCTTTTTATCACAAAAGCCATGAATTTGTGCCACTGAGTGTCATTATCCTTTATTTCTTCTATGTCCTGTCTCTCTTAAGGATGTGTGTGATCATGGCTTTCCACAACATCTCAACCTTTGTAACTCTTAGCAATGATTGTTTCCTTACTATACCTTATTGTCCTTGTTCTGCAATTAATTTACATCTTGTTAGCTAAGTTATTTGCTGTTTGCCTCTATCCCTCTTGCCTTCAGTATACCCTGTAAGTGTCAAATCCTCCAAGCCTTCCTTCCTCATTATGTGACCTAGAAATTTCAACTGATTCTAAGTATCCTTTTTATTTTCATTTTCCTTAAAACTTTCTCATTGCTCACATGATCCATCCATGGTATTCTCAGCATCCTTCTGTAGAACTACATCTCTGTTGCTTCAAGTTTCCCCTTCATCTGTGATAAAAATTGTCCAGCATTCACTACCATATAAGATGATTGAAATTATATAGCATTTCAGAAATGTTGTTTTCTAATTAAATTTCCTGTTTTTAATATTTTCACTTTTGAAAGCATCTTTTGTTATTCCAATGAACACTTGTGTCGCACTTCTCAGATATTTCAATTTCTGTTCTTGTTTAATTTTGAAGCCATCAATTTATATCTCACATTTTAAGCTGTCCCTGTTACTAATAATCATACAGTCTGTCTTATTACAATTGGAGGCTAGCCCTTTCTTCCTACTTTCTTTTACCACCTTGTCTAAGAGTCCCTGTATTTTTCTTTCTATCTATATCATCAACATAATCTTATCTGCATATATGAAGGGAAATACTAGTCAAAATGGTTAATAACAGTTGACAATGCTTCATTGAAAAAAAAAAAAAAAAGAAAAGGCTTTTTTTCTTTTTATCACTTTATTATTATTATTGGCCAATGATATGTTGAGTGTGGCTAAAAAAATGTACAAGTATTTCCTCAAAACAAAATTTGTTGTCCACTAATAAGATTTATTTGCTTACGAAAAATTATGATCTTGGTTAAGTTTCCATTCAATTATTAGTAAATATTTACATTATCTACAATCAGACTAATTTCCTTATCTTTGTTATTATCACAACTTTTGGCTTTTGTGTTCTCTGGCTTTCTTCAGGTTGATCTAGGTAACATTCAGGGAATTTCAAACTGAACCCTTTATTTAACTTATGGGAGTAGATTATTCTTGTTTCACTGCCCGTGTCTAGGGATATTTTGTCTAGTTCTTATTTAGTACTGCCCAGTTATTGCTCACTCTGCCTTCACTAATGTCTAAGTCTGTATGAACCAGCTCAGGGATTGAACTCACAATTATGATGTCACTAAATCTACCAAATGTTGGTAAATGATCTGAAAACATCTACTTAAAAGCTGAAACATCCAATCACAACACATTGGCATTAAGGAATAAATAACATGATTTGACCCTTGGACTAACGATTGCCAAATGTTTCAGAAAGATAATACTTATCTTTCTAAAGCATTTGTCAATAGTCATATCCTATTACATATAAATACCATATTCAAATGCAGCCAGTCCTAAAACACTTCAAAATCCTTGAACACCTATTTTCATTACCAGTCCATGCTTATTAACAGACATAGAATACTGATGGGAGGTGTGAATCCAGGAACAGAAGGGTCAAGGGTTATGGGCAAAGCAACATTTTTTAAAAATTGTAAACATCTTGCTTCTGTAATTAAAAAGAAATTTAAAAAATAAAAGTTTATTTTTTCTTCTATTTTATACTTGATAATTTTTTTTTATTCATTGTTTATATGGTAGATTTCTTTGGGCACTTTTACATGGTGTAATGGTTAGCAAACTTTTCTCTCTAAATCAATTACAACTGAGTACTGAATTCGATCTTTACTAAGTGCTCTATACTTTCATCCTTGTGCCACATCTAAGCTATGCTCAGTGTGATGAGGTGTCGTAGAAGGCAAGAGGGGGAGACACCCCCACCGTCTCTTTGCAACCCATCGGCCACGGACAGGAGAGGTCAGTTGTGTAGCGGCCGTTGAGGGAGGGGAAAAGAAGCGGTAAAAGTTATCATGTCCTCTCCATACAAACCCTAGTGACTCGATTTATTTTCCAAGAAAAAGAAAAGAAAAAGAAAAGATCGGTAAATGCACATGTGTTAAAGAAGAAGAAAAAAGAAAGGATCCTATACATATAGATATAAAAAAAGAAGAAAAGGGATAAGAGACGTTAGCCTTGGCCAGGGTCTATAAACTTTATGACAGAAAGAGAAAGACATTTTTTTTATTATAGTTACGAAAGTGTTGCTCTTTTATTCATGTTGTATGTTGTGTTGATAAATGTTTGTCATTATGTAAATATATATATGAATATGTACATGCATTATTTTGCTTTGATTATTTGATGTCCATCAGTGTTGTTGCCTTGTCCCCCACCCCCGAGCCAACCAGGATCGAGAAAATCCCGTCATCCAGCTTTGGATAATTACCAGCCTAATCGAGAAAATCCCGTCATCCAACTTTGGATAATTACCAACCTATAAACTCACATCCGGACAGACAAAAAAACAGGAGACGGAGAAGAGTTTGGTGGTATATGAACCAACATAGTGGTCCTCCCTGCCACTTCACTGATTTGCAAGAAGCCCTCCCCGCTTAGTAAACTCAGTGCAACATAACACTCAGTAACTTACTATATGGTAGATTTCTTTTATTATTTTTATTATTTTTTTAATACTGTACTCTTTTGTCAATTCTTGTGTCATAAAGTTATAACTCAAATGTAATTGAAAATTTTTCATTTTAGTGCCCACCTACATTCAAAACCTTAAATCCACCCCTGAATTGTAAAATGAACAAAAATCATAACCAGTTTCATTGTTCCTCCCAGCCACTAGAATTTGGTTTATCATTAAAGTTAATTAAAGATTTTGATATTTATACAATAGATCTTACCCAAATATATCGTGATGGAAGTTCACAAAGCATAGTGGTTATTGTTATGGAAAGTGGAATTGGCATAAGTTCAAATGCCATCTGAGGCTATTGCATTCACTTTTGCACAAATATCCTTGGAATGGCATGAACTCATCTCTTCTCCCCACCAACCTTATATAAGGGTTAACTCTAGGGAAAACTGGGTTCCCTAGCTTTGCTTGATAACCAATCCGGGGGAAAGATGACTCTGAATTTGAAACCAGTTGAGTATGAGGCAAGCAATTCCACCTCATAAAAACTTTGCTATAGAAACCACAGCAACAAACTTGCATGATGAGGCCACAAAGTTAACAAACATCCACAAGGATCCATCCCTGCATCCCATTAGAATGTCTGAAGACCAACTTCTCGAGAGCTCCTCTCTGCGGCTGCTCGGTCTCACGCTGTCCGCTGATCTGAGATGGAACAAATACATCGAGTCAGTTGCATCATCCACCGCAAGGAAAGTTGGTTCTCTGTGCCAAGCCAGGAAATTTTTCTCCCCGGAATCGATCCTCCAAGTCTATAAATCGACCATTCGCCCTTGCATGGAGTATTGCTGCCATATATGGTCTGGGGCCCCTGCTGTTTGCCTCAGGGTTCTTGATAAGATCCAGAGACGGATATGCAATGTGATTGACCCTGATCTGTCATCTCGTCTGCAGTTGCTCACTCACAGACGCGATGTTGCCTCGCTCTGTCTTTTTTACAAATACTTTCACGGTAATTGCTCCGAGGAGCTGCTTTCGCTTGTCCCTAGGCCTCGTGAATTTAAACGTCCTATGAGGCTGGCATCCCGTTCCCACCCCTACACCGTTGAAACTGTTAGATGTAGACGTCTCTTCTACTCCAATAGCTTCATGTCTCGCACATCTCGCCTATGGAACTCCCTTCCCTATTACTGTTTCCCTGACAAATACAATCTCCAACGGTTTAAGTGTAGCGTCAATCGACATCTCCAGTTGCCTTGATCTATCCACTTCCCTTCTCCACATCCTTTCACCTTTCATTCCTATCTGCTCTTGCTCCAAATCTTCTGTAACCCCCTTGCCTTGATCGATCCACTATCTTTCTCCACATCCTCTCCTTTACCACTCCTATCTGCTCTTCCTCCAAACCTTCTATAACCCCTTGCGTGATAGTGGCCTCCAGCCTTGCTTGGGGTGATACGCTTAAAAAAAAACAATAAAAAAAACAAAAAAAAAACATGATGCCATGGATTACAAAAGTAACTAGTAAAATATTTTACAGTAGTTTATATTCTGTCACCCATGTCCCTTCAGATCATGGCTCTCCACAATTTCCTATCCTTTTAAGCCCTTTGTAACACTTATCTTTTTATCATCCCTCTACTCCTTGTTCCACCAACCATTTACATAAGCTTGTCAGGTAGGTGGCACACTGCTCACCCATGTCCCTTTTGCCTTCAATATGACCTGTGAGTGTCAAATTTTCCAAGCTCTTCTTCCTTATAATGTGTCCCAGAAATTTCAGTCCCTTACTGATTCTAAATATAAGAATCCTTTTTTCTTCCATTTTCCTTAAAACTTCATTGTTTAGATGTAGCAGCCATGATATTTTCAGCATTCTCCTGTAGGACCACATTTCTGTTGCCTCGAGTCTTCTTCAAAGTAGATTGTCCAACATTCACTGCCATGGAGGAGGATTGATATTACATAGCAGTTCAGAACTCTTTGTTTCTAATACTGCTAGTTACATAAAAACTAAGGAATTTAGTATTTCACATATTTGAGGACTTTCCAACTATTCAGAATTATATGACACAGTATAATGAATGAAAAATTCATTGAAACACTAAAATCTACATCAGTTACATAACACTGAAAATTATTTTCACATGCTACTCAAATTTTATTGTCTTAAGTTACTAAAGGAGATCAGAAACAAGTCTGTAGACTCACAGGAATTTGGACCCAATTAATTTAATTTAATTAAAGAAAAAAAAAAAAAAAAACTCAGAACCAGCTAATTACAACCCCAAACTGTATAATAAAGATGTGTAGAATTACATTTGTCACTGAAGGTTTCAAAGTATTTATCCAAGAAATGGAAACCATTTTTTGTGTCATATAAACAATGTAAAATACACTGACAGACAATATTCCAAACATTGCAGATATTGCAATATGCTATGAAGCTGATACAAAAGTTACCAAAGTTATTTTTGACAATGACTTTTATTCTGATAAGAAGAATATCTATTCAAAGATCATTCACGTATCAAAGTATTTTTCTTATTTTCCTAGGATTCAAGGGATTTTTAATAACGTTTCTTTTTTGGAATCATTGATCAGATAAGCCGTATTGTGACAAGTTAAACAAGTGATAGTCTAAAGATGATAGGCTTGTAGAATATGCTGCCCATGAAGAAAATTTTAATGACAGCTTCTGTCTGAATTTCTGGGATGAGGATTTATCATTATTTACAGTTTGACAAATACTTGGAGGCTGGAGGTTCACAGTAAATTTTAGTCTGTCGGGAAAACCTTCAGAATATTTCAAAATGAACTCTTTATTTAATCTATGGAAGTAAATTATTCTCATTCTACAATCTAGGGATATCTCATCCTTTGCTTTCTTAACACTGCTCAGTTACCGCCAATCTGGTTTTCACCAAATTCAAGTCTCTATTACTTGGTCCCCTGGAACTAAACTCATAATTATTATACCAACAAACTCATAAACCAATGTTTTAATTCACTAAGCCATTGTCCCTATGACAGTTCCACGCAGTGCTGGACTTATCTATAAGCTAAATAAGCTATAACTTCAGACCACACACTCTTGGCGGACTCATTTTTTTTTTTTCAAATACATTTTTTTATTTTATCATTAATGTTTATTCTTTAACACTACCTCATCAAAAATTATATATAATCATCAAAAAATAATAATCATGTATAATTATTTAAAATTTTTTTACCCAAATCTTTTTAAAGAAGGGCCTCACATTTCATATGGCTTCGGATCTCAGCAGGTGAAAATATGGCCTTGACTCCATGATGGTTTGTTGGAGTTACATGAAAGTAAGAGTTATGCAGAAAAAAAAAATTGTTTCAAGTTTCTTGTCCAGAAAAATGGGGGTGGTATTGCTTCCATTATGTACTTTGAACAAGCCAATTGCACACTATTGCACAGTAACAGTTCACCCAGACTCCTGCAATTCCTAATAAAGAATCTCCTTTCAATCCAAACAGAGAAATATGTTTCTTCCCAGTAGATTCCATTTCAATTGAGATGTTGAATGCACGCTTGGTTCTAACCCGAAATTTTGAATTTTCAGAATAAATCCATTTTTCATCGCTTGTCCAAAAATGATTTATTTCCTGTGTTTAAAGCTTGATTGATATGCTTTTGACTAAGTTCACATGAAAATCAATTTTCAAGCTTTTGAATTTGTTTGTTTTTTCAGCGAAGATTTGTAAATGATATACAACAACTGAGTGATTACAGAAACAAGAATGAACCAAGTAAACTTCAAAACACTTTCCTAAGATTTTCCTGCTAGAAATTTTTACATGGTCCTAATGTTTAATATAAAAAATGCATTGCTGCAGAAAACATAAAATGTGGATAACAGTACAACTTGGTATCTGTCTATATTTCTGAGATGAGGTATTATGTACACTATTTACATTATTCGGACTATTGTCCTCATCTTTGTTGCCATATTCCAACCACCTGAAGAAGGCCGGAGCGTACAATGGCCGAAACGTTATAATAAATATGGAGACAAAGATGAGAACAACAGTCTGAATAATGTAAATAGAGTACAAATTGGTTTCTGCATGAGCTAAATATATAGAAAATAGTACCTAATCAGATTTTCATTCAATTATTATTTCATTTGTTATTCAGAGTTATGTAATGATGATACAGAATGAATGGTTGCCAAAACAAAAGAGAGACCAAGTTACAAGCTAAATCAATCAGATATAGAAAATCAACTATCTAGACTTTGCAGTAACAGCTGATCAGAAAATGTGACACAGAAATATGAAGACACAATTACCTTTCAGAAACTAAGCAAAGTATTAAAAGATGGGAAAATGTCTTAGTGTTGAACTGCTATGTAACATCTAATCTCCTATATGGCAGTGAATAGAGGTTTAGAGCAACAGAGTTGTCATCCTACCAAAGAATGCTGGAAATATGGACAGAGCATATGAGCAACATGGACATTTTAAGGAAAATAGGAACTACAAAGAAAAATACGAGCAGAAAATTAAAATCTGAGATGTATAATGAGAAAAGGAGGCTTGGAGAATATAACACCCACAGGACTGAAGGTAAGAAAAGCCGAGGAAACAGTGAGTAACTTAACCTTGTATGAATGGATGTCAGGACAAAGAAGGGATGATAATAGGGTCAAAAGTTACAAAAGAGAGGAAGTTACAAAAGAGAGGAAGTTGTGGAGAACTATGATTTCTCATGTCCTGAAGAGACATGCACATGAAAGGAGAGAGGAACTCTCTAATGTAAGGAGGAAAACTCAAATCCTTTTCTTTATCATTCATGTCCAGTCTGTCAGATATGTGTATGAATAATTCTTTGTTATCAAATACTTCAAAGAAGTGGAAAAATTTATTTTGTGTGATGTGTTTTTGCCTTTAGGACTTTATCGGACTAAAGCGATGTTTACATTGATATAGCTACACATGTGCACATCAATGTAAACAACTCTTTAGCCCAAGGAAGTCTGAAAGGGCAGCAAAACACATATGAAAAGCTTTTTTCCACTTTGTCATTGATTTTCCTAAAATTGTTCTTGATATATAAAAAAATTATATATCAGTTTCCTATGAAAGGAGAAAGAAGTATGACAAAGTGGAAAAATATTTTGTGTGATGTGTTTGAAAATGGCTGAATAATGATGATATGCTTCATTCAAGAAATTCAAAAATTATTAAATTTACCTTTGAACATTTGCATTTCTTCTTGAGTTGCCATTTGAAAATAAATTTGAACTTTTAAATAAAAAAAAATATTTCATTATTTTTCCTTTTAGCAATTCAGTATCTATAAGAAAAGACAGAAAAACTATTCTGAATACACAGCACTCACTTTGCTTAGTAAGAAATAATTTACATAGATTTCTTTTTTTAGTGTAGTGAACATAAGATATGCAGGTAACACAGTGTTGATAGCAGACAAATAGATAGCATGGTTGTCAGCAAAAGGAACAGCCCAACATGCAAATTACAAATCAGAAATATAAGAATCAAACAAGTACAACAATTTAAATATCTGGGAAGTGTTTTAACAAGGGATGGAAAGTATGAGACTGAAATCTGAAGGCACATTGGGATAGCGAAAGAGACAATCCAAAAGCTAATCAAAGTATTAAGAAACAGGAAAATTTTGTTAAAAAGAAAAGAGTACTGAACTATTATGTAATATCAGTCATACATGGCAATGAATGCTGGACAATCTCCTCATAGATTAAGAGGAGACTTCAAACAACAGAAATGTAGTTCTACAAAAGTATAGAGAGAATACTATGGCTCAACCTGTGAGCAAAGATGAAGTATTAGAGAAAATGGAAACAAAAAGACAATTATACTTAACATCAAAAAGAGAAAGTTGAAATTTCTAGGGAACATAATGAGGAAAGAGGGCTTGTAAAATTCAATACTCACAGGAATGATTGAAGCAAGAGAGACATGAAAACAATGCAAAACCTACCGAGAAAGCTTGTATAAAATAGGGTTTAGGAGAGATAACAAAGAGACAAAATTTATTAAGAGCTACAATAGACAGTAAAATGTGGAGAGCCATGATCATCAACATCTTGAAGGGACATGATATATAGAGTTCAAGTTCCAGCTTAGATTGTTGTGTTCACTTTCACACAGACACCCTCAAGAATGGTATGAATCTATTTCTTCTCCCTGCAGCCATGGTTGGCAACCAGTCTATAAAAATAACTGAATACTCAACATGGAGTGAGAAGGACTCATCTCTCTCTCTATTTGTATATTCTATATTCTTTCAAGATGTGAATAATCACGGTTATCCACAGCTTCCTGTCTTTTGTCATCCATGATATTTGCTCTTTTCTGATTGCTTTTTATCATACCTGTTTCACCAGCCATTTTCTCAAACTTGTCAAGTGAGCTATTTGTTGTATTCCTCTGCTTTTTTTTTATATCTCCAATATGTCCTATAAGCAGTAATTTAACATTCCACAGTAATAAAAAAAGATTCCTTTCCAATCTTTCTTCTTTAAGTAATTTTTAGCATGCAACAGAGGCCACACTCTGATAACTGCTTTGACTGGTGGGCTTAACCAAGCAAGAGTAACTGACAGGTCTTGAATCCATGGTGAGTTAGAGCTTGTTAACTCGAGCATGTGAAAACTGGACTTGGCAGAGGAAACCATCTGTCAATGAAACGGACAGCAACATATTAAGGAGAACAAACAGCACAGTGCATAGAAAACTTCAGATATTTATTGCATCCTCATTTATTTATTTCTACCTGTTTTGATATCTTTCCTTTGAATCCAAGCAGGGGCAAGAGAGCAAGACTGACAACGTATGCAAAACTCTCCCTCATTTTAGTGCAAGCTTCAGACCCAACATGTTAGTTTATTCTGTGGTCTCCATATTTTTACCTGTAGCCTAATGGTACATGGCTTAAAGGAGAAAAATATCCCAATTCTGATATTTATTTTTGTTTTTTGCTAAATACAAAGATCAAATCTGTAAAGGATTCAAATAAATGCATGCAACATTTTAAATTCAGAAACATTCTCCTTTACATTTATAATGTATATAATATATATTCTGTAATAAGAAATAATGTTGAATTAAAAAATCCATTTCCAAAAACATAAAAGACAAGGTTATGTAATAATAAAACAGGATTCCTGGTCTGAAACTATAAGGTTCTAAATTGTATCTTTGTTAACCAATATTTAAATCAAAACTTATAATAAAAATCTTTTTCTTTAACATCATATCCCTTTAGGATGTTAGTGATTAAGCTTCTTCAGATTTTTCTTTATAATTTTTAAATTGCTATGAATTCATGGGAAAGGTAATGGAGTGATTTCCATAGGAATTCTCCCTTGTTTTAAATTCAGACATTTCTTTCCATTAGACTGGTTGCTATCAAAGGTTAGACAGCTTAGTCTACCCTAATATGAAACTAATAGTTGGGGAGGAAGAATAAATGGATGCATTTCTTTCTGAAGGATATTTATGCAAAAGTGAATTTGAACTTGGTTTGCTGATTCCACTTTTCACTGATAACCATTACACTACCTACACATCCACCAGATTTTATCAATTCTTAAAAAATAGAACATTAATTTTATTACTGTAATAAAAGCAGACATTATGAAGCAATTCATAACAAAAAAAAACAATTAGTAACAAAAATATATATTCCCATAAATTGCTAATACCAAATTATAACACCCCCCAAACCCTAGCTAAATAGGTTTACCAGTCCAAAAATCAAGGACAAAATAAATGTGCTCAGTGACTAAAAAAATTATACAACCTCAGACTAATGTTATATGCAAGCAACAAAATTTATCATTAACGGTTAATTACCTTTAAAAGCCCACCAATCACAAGAGATGGCTGGTTGGACTTAATGTACAGGGTGTCCCTAAAGTTTGAACCTATAGGCAACATTTTACTGAATTTGAATATTAACAAATAACATCTTCAATATGATTTCTATCATTTGTGATGCAAAGGTTAATGTGCTTTGCAAGACTCATGTGAACTTGATGGAATAACTCCACATTGCCCTCAATTTTAACACATTCACTTTTTATGCTTTCAATCAAGTATGTTGCATTTGTGATTATTATTGAGTACACTTTCTTGGTTAGCATACCCCAGAAAAAGAAGTCAATTCTTTCTTCTTTTGACAAAACCATGTTTAATCTGTGGAAGTAAAAGAATATAGTTAATGAGATTTCCTATATGTCCAGTTTTTAGGGACACGCTGTACGCTGTTGATAGCTGGTAGGACTTAATGTAAACTGATTCAAAAGCTTTCAAGTGATAATCAGTATTAACCCAACTCAGCACTGAGAATATGTCTAGGCTATAAAACCAGACATACTGCTGGCTTTTAATCAAATGTTCAGCTATCACTACATTAATACACATTAGCACAAATATGTAAATTGTCCACTTTTCTCTTGTGAGTGTTAGCTGATTTGTGCTTCCAACCTTTGATCCAATCTGCCTAGATAATCTTACTGACTTATGAATTTGTAAATTACAGAACTAATATGACGGATAAGCAGAGTATTCTTCCGGATCAGTCAACATAGGAAAGGCATAAAAACAATATGTGAATTGTTGGGAAAAATAACTTCTTACACCAACTGAAATTTTGGTGGGCAAATATTGCATTCACTTCACTTCAATCCAAGGTAAACAGAAATAGATGGGACATTTCTGGAGACCAATCAGCCTAGGCTTACAAAATTGTATTTTTTTTTCTCTAATGTTGAACACCCCAATATCCAAAATGGTAGCTCAGAACCTTTCTAATAAATTAGAATCTAATTTTTTTCTGAGCACATGATCAAGGCCTGATGAACCAAGGTTTTAATCAAATTAATTCTTAGCTGTTTATTAGGTTGGTGCAAAAATAATGTCGTTTTTGATGTTCAACTTCATGTGAGAAAACGACATTATTTTTGCACCAACCTAATAGAATAGAAGGAATCTCCATAAACCTATAAAAGGTTAGTATTATAACTTCCTATTGTACGGTTATTGTTATAACCCACACTCATAATTGGCATAATATAATTCATTAAAGTGTTCCCTCTTTGTAATGCTTAGGCTATTGCCATAATGTCTGTAGAGTTAGCATGAAGACTGACTCCAATATGACTACTCGTACCATGGAACTCTTTATAGTATTAGAGGAGTTCATAGAGTCACTGGGGTGTACTCTTTAATCAACAATGGTTGGTTTCCAGTACACTGATGTTAGAAAACTTATTTGATCTGTGTACAATAGCATTGAGAAAAAGAACACCATTGTTCTTCTTTTCACATGTGAAATGCAATGCCAGTGCAATGTATTTAATGCTTGATGGAAAACCCCAGCCTCATTTTCAAACACACAAAAGGCATTGCCCACATATATAACATAATACCTTGGTCCTTCAATATGAATAATCAACTCCTGCTCAAAAACATCAAATTTGCCATTGTTGGCACTAAAGGTCTACCCATCACTCTCCTACTTATTTGCCTATACATGATGTTATTAAAGCTAAATTCTACGAACATAGTAACAAACTCCATAAAGATGGCTTCAGGAATGGAAGGAGGCAAATGACTACAGTACAACATATCAGTGCAAAGATCAATAGTTTGTAGCAATGCTACACAGTTGAACAAACTACTAATATCAAATGAGTATATAAAATTATCCTCAGCATATAGTTGGTGAAAGCAGATTATTTACAATTGGACTATTGTCCTCATATTTATTGTTATTACTACAAAGTTGTGATAATAACATCAAGGATAGGATGAAATAAGGACATTCATCCAACTGTAATTGTGTAAATAATAACTCCTCATTCCAGAAATTCAGACAGAAATTCAAAAAGGAATTTTAAACAAAAAGAGCAAAGACAATCAAATTTACAAGAGCAAATAAAAACCAAAAATTTAAAAATTCCCTTGAAACTAATATGGCATACAAGACCTTATAATAATAAGTTTTCCCACATTTTATGCGAATGTGAGGTTTCTTACATTTGCTTAAATATACAAAATTCTTGTTCTTAAACATTCCCTGCAGAAATTTGGGGTGTGTCATATATTCACCAAATAAACTATATGTATTTACATTTCTATCTGAATTTCTGGGATGAAGAGTTATAAATTTTTATACTATTTACATTCAGACTATTGTCCTCATCTTTGTTGTTGTTGTTGTTGTTATGTTTCGACCTTATATTGATCCAGGTAAACTACAGGGAATTCCAAACTTTATTTAATCTATGGGGGTAGACTATTCTCATTTCACTGCCTATGTCTAGGAATATCTTATCTAGTTCTTATTGTATTTTCTAAAGAATTAATGGATTTTATTTGTAATCCAACAGAATTTCTTATTACTTTAGATGTTATATTTATCTCTGATACACATCTCTTCTTGCTGCCCCATTTTGTTTTTCCTAATGGAGACATCTAATTTGCATATTCAGCTTTAAAAATTTAATTTTTGCAAATGTGTTTTGGCATTCATTTTAAATCTGGTCTTCCATGATCTTTAAAAGCAAATGTTGACAACTTTGATAATTAAATTCCTTAACTGCCAACACATGATTAATGCCCTCCATATGTAAAACTTAAAATGTAAATCAAGAACTAAGTGTACATTTATAAGAAATTCTGGTATTAATTATAGGTTTCTACTCAAACATTTAATACCAACCATACGGCACCCTTCAATACCAACCATATGGCACCCTTCAATACCAACCGTACAAAACCCTTCAATACCAACCATACGGCACCCTTCAATACCAACCATACGGCACCCTTCAATACCAACCATACAAAACCCTTCAATACCAACCATACAAAATCCTTCAAATACTTCAGTGTATGGATCAGTTATGAAAAATTTTATTTTAAGAGACTGAACATAGAGGTAATTTTTCCAAACAGCATAAATTGGTACAAAACCAAAACATTAATCTGAAAACTTGGGTCATGTTCTTAAATAGCCTCATCAGATCGAGACTTTCATATAGATGTCATGTATGATACCAAACTCATTCAGAAATATCTAAACTGTCAGTTCTGTACAACCTCTTTCTCAGATCAATAGTTGAAAATGGCTTTGAGCGAGTGAAGCTTGAGGGTCTTGGCAAGGACCATCCTTTTTTGAATCTCACAGACTGGCACTACTACAAAGAACTATACCAGATGATAGAAACCACAACACTTGAGGACTTTCAACAGCAGCAGCAACTGAAATGGATAGCACACATAACTCAAAGATAAAATAATGACATAATCACGATATTAATGTTCCACACTACTTCAAACAAAAGGTTAGGAAGGAAACTCCCATCAAGTACAATAATAGTTAATGAAGTTGAGAAACCTATTTTCCTGAGAAATTGTTTTAAGAGAAAGATTTTGTAAATTTCAACCAAAACCAGCAGTGGATGCTAATGCTGAAAGTTTCCTTAAAATGAAAAAGCTACTACTCTCATTACCATCCCATTTTTCCATTTTTAGAAAAGTATGCATTAATAGGTTAAAATTAAAGCATTTCTGTCCTGAAAGTGTTAACCACTTGAGCATTTACATCATAATTTGGGAGTAAAAGGAAATAATCAATATAGTATATGTTGAAAATATAAGAATATAAATTGTAATTTAACATGACGTATATGAAATAAATGCTAACAAAATGTTTAAGGCTTATGGCTATATCACACTGAAACACCGGTTCCTGTATGATTGCCCAAGCTAAGCAACGTCGAGCTTGGTCAGTACCTAGATGGGTGAGTGCTTGGGAATAAAAGGTTCTGTAAGATTGGATGTGCAGGTTGTGTAATGGTTCAGAATTGTTAATTAGAGTTCGTCATATTCACTTATGTGCAAATACCCTTGGGAAAGGTATGAATCCACATCTTCTCCTCCCCCTGAAATTAGTAAAACTTGTATCAGCAAACAATTATCTCAAAAAAAAAAAAAAAAAATCTTACAATCTAGAAATATTTTCTGGCTTTAAATAACCTGCAAAGAGTTGATAAGCCATAAAAAAATGAATGAATCAACCATACAGCATTACCGGAAACTATTAAGTTGTATTACTTATTCAACAATTGTCATATTTACTTACACAAATACACTTGGGAAAGGTATAAAGCCACCTCTTCTCCCCCCCCCATAGCTATGGGTTAATTAGTAAAACTTGTATCACTAAATCATTATTATCTCCACAAAATAATTCTTAGAATTTAAAAAAAAACTTTCTGACTTCAACCTGCAAAGGGTTGATAAGCCATAGAAAATTAATCACTTAAACCTTTCAAACCACTTTAATTACATCAATTTTCATTAACACCATTTTATGATATACAGCCCTGCTGACTAAAGAGTCTTGGCCTGCTAGTGTATGTGCGTGTGTAAGTATATATATATATATATATATATATATATATATAACTTTTCTGTTTTAAATTCTTGAAATATTGTACACAAAGATTCCAATTTCATTTTAATCAAACAAATGACATACTCTTTGTTTGAACCTTCAAATACAAATAGACAGATAACAAAATTAAAATTTTAAATCAAGTTAATTTCCAGACAGAAAGCCACAATTCTACATGTTTTAATTTTAATTGATAATTAATTTTGTTACTTCCTGGTGGTGTGTGTGTGTGTGTGTGTGTGTTTTCCTATATTTATTATATTAAAAGAGAACATGAGTGGGGGAAGGAGAAGTACAGTACAAAAAGCACAAAATAATTTCCAAAATTCATTCCACATGGACACAATATTTTTACTAAGTTTTTTTAAGCTTATATTTATAAAGACTTTATCATTTTGGCAACCAGTCTTAACAAGAATTTCTGCTGATGCAATCATTATTCATTCAAAATGAGTTTATCGTTTAAAAAGCCAAATTCTATTTTCTTAATCTAAATACAAAACTTAAAATTTTCTTGAGGCTTTATTCAAAAATTTGAAAAAGCTTACATTAAATTTGAATATCAAATAGGCATTTGCTTGTTTTACCCGGAAGAGAGAAAAACTTCCTTCTAATGAATTATGGTTCCTATTTACATAAGGCCAATTTATAAGTGAGTAAATAATTTTCTGTCACTGAAATACAAATTCCAACAATAAGAGCACCAAGAATTCTTTAAACTTTAAGATTTACCCAGACAATCAAATAACACTTGTATGAAAGTTTACTCTTAACTTTATAAGCTTTTATTTTGGGTGTCTCACCATTTATTTCTTTTGTTTTGTTTTTTGTTCCTTTTTAAAACTTAATCTCACCCACTACAAAGCTCAAGAGCCACTCAAAGTAGAGGGTTACGGGTGAAATGATAATGAATGAACTGCAAGATATGAATGTAAAAGAAATTGAATGGAAGACTGGGGTGTCTAATTGTCAACAACTTGATCCTGTAAATCATTTTCTCACTTTTTTTTTCTACAATGGTGTTTACCCTGTACAAGGCCCGAGAGCTACTTGAGTTAGAGGGTTAGAGAGTAATAGGCATAGATTATGCATATACATGGGGAATATAACTGTTAACCTGAGACATAAACAGGTTAAGATTGTAGTGATTAGGGAAGCATCATCTTGAAAGTCAGTTCTATAAAGCAGTGGTTCAACACCACACTAGGATAGTGAAAGATGCCTTCCAAAAGTTAAGCAAAGTATTAAGAAACAAGAAAATGTCATTAGAAACAAAATAAAGAATACTTAACTATAATGTAATAATGATCCTTCTATATGACAATGAATGATGGACAATCTCCTTACAGATAAAACAAAAAATGGAGGCAACAGAAATGTCATTCTACAGAAGGATGCAGAGAAAACCATGTAGTGTTTTAGAGAAAAATAGAAATAAATTGGATACTTATATTTAACATCAGAAAGAGACAGCTGAAATTTCTTGGGCATTTAATAAGGAAAGAGGGCTTACAAAATTTGCTACTCACAGGACAGTGAAGACAAGAGGGACAGAGGAAAACAGTAAATAGCCTACCTAACGAGCCTGTGTAAATGGTCAGCAGAACAAGGATTAGGAGAGATAATGAAAAGACAGGAAATTGTGGAGAACCATAATCGTCCACATCCTGAAGGGGCAAGGCATATAAAAGTAGTCATACTATTTCTTTAATTGCTTTCACACTTACATTGTAAGTACAATTCACTACTAGTGGTCACAAGTCTGACTAGCTGCTGTCAAGTATTGTTAGTACTCAAGTGAGTAGTATTGCTTAATCCATGTCACTGTCTTTTGACCGTGTTGGTTATCATTTGCTACCAATCACTGTATATCAAGCCAGTGTATCAGTCTGTTGATGTCTCCATAGTAATGCAGCTGGAGAGTTGCTATCCACTTCAAATTCTACCCACTATGGTTAAGTGCATTAACATGGTGGAGTGGTTTGTGTGCTCCTTTGACCCCGAGACCTATGCTGGCAAGGATTTGTTTAGTCAGATAGGACAAAGTGTAAGAGCCAGTCACAATCTTATTCACCTAGACAAGCAAAGCTTAATGACAAAATACTTAGCTGTAAAGTTCAACATTTATTTTTCTTTTACTAATGTTCACCCAATACAAGGCTCAAGATCCACTCAAAGTAGAGGGCAACTGAAGGAGGTTGTTGTGTGAGCTGTAAGAGGTAAGAAGTGCAGTTTATGAAGATATGTGGGGGAAAGATAATGGTTAACCCTGGACTTGAACATGTTAGGATTGTAGTGGTGAGGAAAGCATCCTCTTGGGAATTGGCTCCACAAAGTAGTGGTTCATGGGAAGAAGATGTTCAAATGGAACTTATTTCTTACTAATGGAATACAAATGGAATGAAGGAAGTTATCTCAGTATACCTGGTGCGGCTGGGAGGGTTATAGTTGGAAGAACTAAGGAATGTAGCTTATCTGGACATTTTTCCATGGAAATAGCAAGAGAGTAGCAAGATACTTGTAACAGTGGGAAATGGTTTGTAAGGTGGAAAATAATTAATCACCCACAAGGTCGCATATCAAGACTAGAAAGTGAAGACTGGGCAACTGATCTGGCTCTTGTAAAGGTAGATAGAAAAGGAGGAGTCAGGTATTTATTGGAGTGGTACAAGGAACTGATCATTTCATTAGCATCTTTAGTGATGGATTGTATATACGAGTTTTACTTGAGGTCTGGGGTGAGTTTAAGTCCCAATAGGCTTTCAAGACAAGGTGCCTCCTTGAGAGAATGTTCATTTATTGCGATAGGTGAATATTTGGGGTCTGCTTGGTGATGATGGAACATTACTGGTTTGGTTTTGGAGGTACTGCTGACCAAAAATGCCTATAAAAAATATTTAGTTTTAGTCAAATGAGTGTACTACTGACAGACTTAAACATTATATGCTTTCTAGAATTACAATCACTGTATGTAGCGTCTGATCTTTAAACAGTGTTGCTTCAACTGCAAAGAGATTGTCAGCTCATTAGCAAAGGAGGTAAATCCAATCAATACTTTTAATAAGGTTGGGTCCTTGTAAAATTTTAAAATTTAAATAAAGTTGATTCAGCAAAATTCAACACCCGAAACTCGGATGTGGAAAATCGGTTTGACATTTTCAGTAAATTCCTACCAGCTATGTCTTTAGAATAGTGCTGGTCAACATACATAGAGAAAGTGATCAGATGTTTCTTAAAAAAAAATTTTCTGGACTGTGCACACACATCTGGGTGTGTGCATAGACATAAAAAACAAAAAAGCAAGTATATTACATATATCACTAATTCAATGGCATGTATATCTTTTTTAATTATCTTTTTTGCATAAATATCCTTGGGAAAGGCATGGATCCATCTCTCTTCCCCCCAACTATGGTTTAAATAACCTTTCTAATCTTAGTTGGCAGCTAGCCTAGAAAGACAACTCTGAATTCAAAATCTTGAATAAAGCAACAAGGAAGCCACTCCACTAACTTTCTCAAGAAGTTATAGCAATTCACATGTAATAAGCAAAAAGATAATTGCTTCCATCCTAAAGTGACATGACATTTAAAAAGAAAAATGAAATAAGAATATTAAGAAAACTAGGAAAAATCAAGAACACAAGAGAAAAGAAAATCTTTCTTACAATTTAAATTCTGATCAAATTCTATTCTATTATGAAAAAAAAAAATAGCTCTTAACCTCACTAGTTGCACACTTTCCTTTGTGAGAAATTAGGAACTACAGAAAATCATTGACAACAAATTGAGTTATGACCCCATGACCTGAAATAATTCAACAAGACCTAGAGGAGGGTCCTGCTAAATATCTTAAGTTTATTCCTTTTTGGCACTTATTTCTTTTCTCGGGAGGTAAGGACCACTTAACAGTTAAGAGTACAGAAAACAGAATCAGTGAATGGGGATTCAAATTTTGTCCAAAATAATTTGTGTTCACTTTGTACTATTGTTCATGGGAAAGGCATGAACCCATCTCTCTTCCTCTCAGCAAACTAAGTTCTCTGAACTTGGTTGGCAAGCAGCCTAGAAAAAAAAGGTAACAGGAAACCACTCCCTTATCTTTTTGTAGCTTAAATGAGTTTCCATTACTAAGACATTGCTTGTACAATTCAAGGTACCACTGGTTCAATCCGCCGTTCTTGGTTTCTGAACACTTCAAAACGTAAATCCATCTTTTTCCCTTCTCACAGCTTCAGCCCTCTTTTATCAGGCCAACACCGTGGTCGACCAACCAATCAACATTCTTTACTTTTATTCTCAGTTACCCAAATAAATAGCCTCCTCCAGTTTGACCAATCAGCACACGACTTGCTATTGGTCAAAGCATGCCAAACTGTAGAAAAACCCTCGTTAACGCACATACTGCTGGAATGGCTAGATGGGAGAGTAATGACATTTTCACGGATGACACGTGCCGCATGTTGAGGTAAGACCCTTATTTTCCTATGCACCAGATGCAAGCCACTCTGGCTTGCTTGCTTCTAAGGGACTGTTCACCACACTTTTCTAAGAACAATCTTTACAAATAGTAAAGAAAAAAAAACTGGACAGCTATAATCATCTGCAACAAGGTTTATTTTGTTGCTTTTTATTCCAAATTCCATATCATCATTGTATTGTCAACAAGTAAACAATAGTTTAAAAAGAAAGAATAAGCCTAAATTTATTCTTTATTTTTAATTCTTTGAATGCATAGTCATCGGTAAAAGAGGCAGCCAAAGATGTGAACTATATAATGGAGATGTCAAAATCAAGCAGGTACAGAAATTTAACTACTTGTGTAATAACAGATAAAGAAAAACTAAGTATTAAGAAATAGGAAAATATCCTTAGAAACAAAGAAAAATGTGCTAACCTGCTATGTAATATTCTATATGGCAGTGAAGGATGGACAATCTCCTCGTTAGACAACTTGATGTTGGATAATGGTTAGTGAGGCTGATAATTACTATCAAGTAATGAGTTTGCTCCTTTATTGGATGTTCCATACAAAAATATTTGACATTAAATAACCCAACAAGGATTGAAACATAAAATTAATCATCTCAGACAGAAAAGAAACTTGAAGCAACAGGAATGTGGTTTTTACTGACAAATATTAATATCATGAGCAGAACAAGGATGTTTTAAAAAGAATAGCAAATACAATGAAGATTCTGAAATTTTCAGAAAGCAACAGCTGAAATTTCTGGGACACATACGGAGGAAAGAAGGCTTGGAGAATTTAATATTCACAGGGTATATTGAAGGTAAGAGAAGCAAGTAACTTCCTTAATGAGTTTCTGTGAACAGATGACTGAACAAGGACAAACCAGGATGGTAAAGCATCAAAAGTTACTTAGAATAACATAAAACCGGAAGTTGTGGAGAGCTATTACTGCCCATATCATGAGAGAACATGGTACATATAAGATTTCCAATTCTTAATATTTAAAAAATTCATTTCAGAACTTTGTCAACCAGAAATAATAAAATAGGTTTATTAATTTGGAAGAGATTTATTATTTATTGATGAGGTATAAATCTCACATTTGATCTCCTGTTAAAATAAAAAATAAAATTTATAAACAAAAAGTTGAATTTCAAATTCTAAAACCTATTAGTAAACTGTTAACCATCATATGGCAGGGTTTTAATATTGAGAATATCATTTTGCCATTGTTTGTGATATCAGCTTTGTCATTTTTAGGTTATGTATACTTCTTTCTTGGAACTTCAATTTACTTAAATCTTTATACAATAGAGTGTTTTAACAAACTTGTGGTGCAATGAGTAATACCAAGTTTTATCATTTTTGGTCATCCATCCAGCATTCCCCTAAGACATTCATAAACTGAAGAAGGTTTATATCTCATTTGGCTAACAGAAGTTGAAAACTGTGGTGAAATGGGACCAAGAAACTAACTTGCCCAAGGCTAAGAAGCCACAATGTCTAGCCTGTCCAGCCAGAGCCGCCATTTGCAATTTAGTCAAAGTGCAGGCATCGTTCTAGCTTTTTTCAAACTATCACTAATTTGCATGCATGGTCAAAAACCTGAATAGAAAGTGAGCCACATGGATGAGGAAGAGAACACCACCAAGATTTTGACTTGCTCAGGACCAGGCTCTTTGCAACACTCTGCCACAAAACATAGCTTGATATATTTAGTGTATTGCAAAGGAACAGTCACAGGTTTTAAGATGTATACAGATTTTGATTTTTCACAAAGAAAAACAGATCTTTATAATCTATACATGGAAATTAATAGGAGTTTTTTTTTAAGTCAAATTTCTACCAACTGATAAATTGAAAGATTGTTATCAACTTTGCACCTCACATAAAACCAAATCTAATATCAAAAAGCTAAACAGTTTGAACCTGTAATTTGGTTAAGTGACATTTTAATAAAAAATTTTTCAGATTAAAAAAATCAAAGTAAACGGCTAGTAGGCATGTATCTTAGCAACAGAGTGGTATGATGATTTGCCTATTGTACCAGCACATAGAGAGAAGAACTACTCCAAGAGGAATACTCTGAAGATGGAAATAATTTCAAATATTCTCTCTTCATTATTGCCAGTACAAAACAGCATCCATTTCTTTTTGGCTATTAAAAAAAATAATTGCTGCTAAAAAAATGTTTTCTTCCTTTGAAGTGGTGTCAGAGTAATGTGTCACCAAAACAGTCACAACAAAATCAAAGTAACACTTGGAGGTCTGTTAAAGTAAACATTAAGTCATCTTTTTAAGTACAAAATAATAGGTGTGTGTGTGTGAGAGAGAGAGAGAGAGAGAGAGAGATAATATAAAATATTATGAAAAGGAAGAAAGAGGAATTAAGAAAGAAAGAAAGAAAGAGGAATTAAGAAAGAAAGAAAGAAAGAGGAATTAAGAAAGAAAGAAAGAAAGAAAGAGGAATTAAGAAAGAAAGAAAGAAAGAAAGAAAGAAAGAAAGAGGAATTAAGAAAGAAAGAAAGAAAGAGGAATTAAGAAAGAAAGAAAGAAAGAGGAATTAAGAAAGAAAGAAAGAAAGAGGAATTAAGAAAGAAAGAAAGAAAGAGGAATTAAGAAAGAAAGAAAGAGGAATTAAGAAAGAAAGAAAGAAAGAGGAATTAAGAAAGAAAGAAAGAAAGAGGAATTAAGAAAGAAAGAAAGAAAGAGGAATTAAGAAAGAAAGAAAGAAAGAGGAATTAAGAAAGAAAGAAAGAGGAATTAAGAAAGAAAGAAAGAAAGAAAGAGGAATTAAGAAAGAAAGAAAGAGAAAGAAAGAAAGAAAGAAAGAAGAATTAAGAAAGAAAGAAAGAAAGAAAGAAAGAAAGAGGAATTAAGAAAGAAAGAAAGAGGAATTAAGAAAGAAAGAAAGAGGAATTAAGAAAGAAAGAAAGAGGAATTAAGAAAGAAAGAAAGAGGAATTAAGAAAGAAAGAAAGAGGAATTAAGAAAGAAAGAAAGAAAGAGGAATTAAGAAAGAAAGAAAGAAAGAGGAATTAAGAAAGAAAGAAAGAGGAATTAAGAAAGAAAGAAAGAGGAATTAAGAAAGAAAGAAAGAAAGAAAGAGGAATTAAGAAAGAAAGAAAGAGGAATTAAGAAAGAAAGAAAGAAAGAAAGAAGAATTAAGAAAGAAAGAAAGAAAGAAAGAGGAATTAAGAAAGAAAGAAAGAGGAATTAAGAAAGAAAGAAAGAGGAATTAAGAAAGAAAGAAAGAGGAATTAAGAAAGAAAGAAAGAGGAATTAAGAAAGAAAGAAAGAGGAATTAAGAAAGAAAGAAAGAGGAATTAAGAAAGAAAGAAAGAAAGAGGAATTAAGAAAGAAAGAAAGAAAGAGGAATTAAGAAAGAAAGAAAGAAAGAGGAATTAAGAAAGAAAGAAAGAAAGAGGAATTAAGAAAGAAAGAAAGAAAGAGGAATTAAGAAAGAAAGAAAGAAAGAGGAATTAAGAAAGAAAGAAAGAAAGAGGAATTAAGAAAGAAAGAAAGAAAGAGGAATTAAGAAAGAAAGAAAGAAAGAAAGAAAGAGGAATTAAGAAAGAAAGAAAGAAAGAAAGAAAGAGGAATTAAGAAAGAAAGAAAGAAAGAAAGAGGAATTAAGAAAGAAAGAAAGAAAGAAAGAGGAATTAAGAAAGAAAGAAAGAAAGAAAGAAAGAGGAATTAAGAAAGAAAGAAAGAAAGAAAGAAAGAGGAATTAAGAAAGAAAGAAAGAAAGAAAGAGGAATTAAGAAAGAAAGAAAGAAAGAAAGAAAGAGGAATTAAGAAAGAAAGAAAGAAAGAAAGAAAGAGGAATTAAGAAAGAAAGAAAGAAAGAAAGAAAGAGGAATTAAGAAAGAAAGAAAGAAAGAGGAATTAAGAAAGAAAGAAAGAAAGAAAGAGGAATTAAGAAAGAAAGAAAGAAAGAAAGAGGAATTAAGAAAGAAAGAAAGAAAGAAAGAGGAATTAAGAAAGAAAGAGGAATTAAGAAAGAAAGAGGAATTAAGAAAGAAAGAGGAATTAAGAAAGAAAGAGGAATTAAGAAAGAAAGAGGAATTAAGAAAGAAAGAGGAATTAAGAAAGAAAGAGGAATTAAGAAAGAAAGAGGAATTAAGAAAGAAAGAGGAATTAAGAAAGAAAGAGGAATTAAGAAAGAAAGAGGAATTAAGAAAGAAAGAGGAATTAAGAAAGAAAGAGGAATTAAGAAAGAAAGAGGAATTAAGAAAGAAAGAGGAATTAAGAAAGAAAGAGGAATTAAGAAAGAAAATGGCTAAAGTAGAGAATAGAGAGAGAAAAATGGCTAAAGAGGAGGGACAGGAGAAGGAGAAATGGCTAAAGAGGAGGAGGGAGAGAGAGAGAAATGGCTAAAGTGGGAAGGACAGATAGAAATGGTTAAAGTGGAGACGCAAGCAAAGGAGAAATGTCTAAAGTGGGGTAAGAAGAGTATAGAGAAGAGGGAAAGGAAAAGAAAGAGAAACAATGGAAAACAAATTAATCAATGAATGAAGGAGAATGAATGAGAAAGAAAAAAAAGAGGAAACAATATAGCAAATTAACTACCATTGATAGTCATATAAATCTTGCATTATACCAGATCTGCCTACATCTCTTAAATTATTGGAATGCAAATGACAAAGATTCTTGGCCAAATTGGCTATTAAAAGCAATAAACTCCATAAAATCGGCATGTTAAAGCATGACTTTCAGTTAAAACCATAAAAAAGCAGTCTTACTTAAACCAAATTTAAAAGACTTGTTAAAAGAAAAAAAGAGAGCAAAATCTGAAAAGTTAAGAATACTGAAAGTCAATAGGTCTGTTATACAAACTGAGCTGGTTAGAAAGGTTTCTATCTTGGAAAAGACAAATGTTTTCTTTTGGAAAATTTCAAAATGAAGAACAAAGCATACTACCAAAAGAAAAAGGAAAAATGCTTTAAATTACTCAGTATTTGATTAACATGCGCAGATGAATTTTGTTTATCAAATATTAATCACATTTAATCATGTCCTTCAGAAAACAAAGAGGTCAGTCACATATTCATAAATATTCAGAAACTGATGTGGACAAGCATAAAATTGTCAGATTAAGTTAATTTTCTTGTCCAATATTGATTTGCCATTAGTCTGTCTTTTTTCACAATTATTTTTATTATAGATGTTTTCTCTTAAGTTCAAAATGAGTCATTACCATTCTGAAAGTTGTCCAGACTAATAAACCTGTTGGTTTTGTTCTTACTGCAATATTCCAGCTGATCTATTCTATAGACTTCTTCAAAAAATACAATGTTTCTATTTTTTACTTCTTTGGAATGCATGCCAGAAAACAGTGAAGGAGTGGACCAATCACCATATTTGGTACTTATTTTCTTTCATTAGCAACCATTTCTTGGTTAACATAAGATACTTGACTCAATCTCAAACAAGGCGAACTAAAAGTAGATGAGGAACAACCTCTCAAACAGAACCAACCCATTGCTCTAAGACAGGTAAAGTTAGGAGTACACTCTAATGTTTGAAGCAATGGTCAAGGAAACGGGGCTATTTTTGCATGGCACACCATAAGATACAACCTTCTTGTAGGCCATTTCCAATTTCCAAATTCACTGAATGTATTGATTTAATAAATGAACATTATTAATCCACAAGATCTTACATGTCTGGCAAGGACCCTGATACAGAAACATTTCAAACCTTATCAGGAGTACAAGAAGGATAAGAGATCCCCAGTCTATTTAATCTTTTTCTAGATCCTGTCCTGCAAATTTACAAGTATAGATGTAAAGAGATGACCACTGATCATTTAAGCAATCCATCCTACATCTCAAATGAATCAATAGAAGACACAGACCTTGCTTTCTTTCTTGAGGCCAATTTACTGATGATAGTAAAGCGGGGGGGGGGGGGGGGGGGTATTCATAGTTGGGATAAGAATGATCTTTAAAAAATGAAAAAAAATCCTCTACAAAGTGTTTACAAAAGAAGACTCAAACCTTTCCAAGACAGAAATTATGATCTGGAATTGGAATGAAAACAATGATGGCACATATTTTGAATCCATCAGAAAAATTTAAGATGTGAAATTAGTAAATACTAAACACTTCAAATAGCTCAGTGTATGGATCTGTTGTAACAAATGAACACAGAATTGGCCGTGTCAGAGGTAGTTCCGCTCACCACTGCAAGTTGCTTCAAAAGCAAAATATAAACCTGAAAACTAGAATCATGTTCTTAAATAGCCTTCTCATTTCAAGACTTTCATACAAATATCATACATGGCACCAAACTCGTTCAGAAATATCTAAACTGTCAGCTGTATACAATCACTTTCTAAGATCAATGGTTAAAACGGTTTTGTAGACCTATGCTACAGAATCACAAAGAACTATACCAGATGATAGAAACCCTATCACTTAAGGACTTTCAACAGCAGCAGCAGCTAAAATGGATATCACATCTAAGTCAAAGAGAAAATAATGACTTAATCAAGATGTTGATGTTCCACACTACTTCCAACAAAAGGTTGGGAAGGCAGCCTCCATCAATATTGGAAAGTGCAATAAAGCTGCTGGACTTGAAAAACTTATTTTCCTGAAAAATTATTTTAAAAGGAAGATTTTATAAATTTTAACCAAAAGAAGCACTTGCTGCTTGGTGAATGTTTCCTTATTAGTCTCCCACACTAAGACACTTTGTCACATTTTTGCAAGTTGTTGGTTTGGACTAATTTCCTTGTCTTGCTTGCGGACCCTTCAGGCTTTCTCAAGTGTCCTGTTGTATTCAGGAATCTTTCCAGGGAAGAGGATAGCATGTATAACCCCTCTAAAGCAACACTATTTGAAAACATTCCAGAACAAGAAAAAGTAAAAATAAAAAAGACAAGGAAGACTACACAATGCATATTGTAAAGAACTTTTTTGTTCTTTACAATATTTCTCCATTCATTGTGTAGTCTTCCTTGTCTTTTTTATTTTTACTTTTTCTGGAATGTTTTCAAATGGTGTTGCTTTAGAGGGGTTATACATGCTATCCCCTTCCCTGGAAAGATTCCTGAATACAACAGGACATTAAGGAATTTGTTGGAACAAACCACAGGCAAAGCTGAAAACATTCTGTCCAATGAGCTACAATGACAGGAAGTTGTGGAGAGACATAATCGCCTACATTCAGAACAGATATAAAAGAAAACATTGGAAAAATGATGCATTGCAGTTTTGTTTTTAATGCCATGTCCTTTCAGGAAATCAGTAATCATAGACCTCTACAACCTTGCTTGGGGTGAAATGCCATTTTAAAAAAAAAAAAAAAATTCTTTTACATTTTAATATCTGCGAATTACCATAACTTCCAATGAACAATACTAGAGTGGTTTCCTGTTGCCCTTCTCTAGTTTCGACTTCAGAGATGTCCTCTTTGTAGATTGGTTACAACCCACATTAAAAAGCCTAGTCTGCCCTGCTACTTAACCTATAGCTGTTGGGAGAAGTGATGGATTCATGTCTTTTCCAAGAGCATTTGTGCAAAAGTAAATATAACAAGCTAGGCTGGAACTTGAACTCAGCTTGCTGAGTCCACTTCTCATGCTGCTAATCACTATGATAGCCATACATCCCAAAAAACAAAAATGAAATAATGAAAACATTTTATCACAGAAACTTGAACTACTTATAATTGTGAGAAATATTCATATTTATTCAAAAAAGTTTATATAAAATGTGTGTGTGTGTGTGTGTGTGAATAGGAAATCGTCAATATGTTGCATCTTTTGGGAGAATATGTTGTATTATAAAATTCTACAAAGGGGCATGCCAGTACTCAGTTGAGTGGTGAGCCCATCAGTTGGCCAAAATTTCTCTCAAAAATTCCTGCTGAAAGTGAAATAACATTGGTTTGTAATCAGGTGAGATATTCTTATAATTCTATTCATTGATAGTGGGATGTTGATTTTTAATTTTTTTTTTTTTTTTTAATATATTTGTAAAAATCATAGGCATTTAGTGACAAGTATATTTGTATATAGAAATTTGATATCTACATTAACCACGTTTTTATTTGTTATATCAAAGGATTTTAGCCTATTGATGAAATAACCAGATAATAAAACTTCAAATGTTATTATAGTGGATACTCATAACATTTGAAATAATAAAAATGTCAGATTAAAAATCAAAATCAATTAACTTTTTACAAATTGTGTGCGTGTGTGTGTGCGCGCGCTAGTCCTTTCCTAAATAAAAGACAAATGGAATCCTATCAATGGAGATATTTTACAAGTATCTTATTTCTAAAATACACAAATGTAAATGATGCTAAGAGATATTACTTTTAAAATTTTTAGGGTGTATTCATTTCAGCATTTTATATTTTTACAGCAAACATTTAAATAAGTTAGACGGAGTCTTTTTGACACAGAGTGTAACCTTACCACTATAGTCAAACACACATAACTGTAAAAATAGTTACAACATTATCAAATTAAGTACAATTTATTAATTTTGTGAGAAACTTCATTGAAGTTGATATTCCTATCTTTTCAAAGTCATTTTCAACAGTACTTGACTTAACTGTTTTTACACTAATATAACTCCGCCTTTTTCCTGTACAGCATGAAATTAAGGGAACTCATATTTAATACTGATAAACAAATTGCTTACTTAGGGCAATAGTACCAGAGTTAACTTCAAATTACTCCTTTTAGAACCTCACACACATTTATCACAAGATTTTGTTCTACTTTCCAAAACAGTCTGCAAAGTATGCTTTTTTGGATCACCATCAGCTACATTCTTGTATTCTTCTTAAACTCATCCATAGACTAAAATGTTCTTTTCAATAATTTAAATTCTTCGAAAAGTCAGCAATGTCAAGGAGGCAAATTTGGACAAAGGGGTGGGGCACTGACTGACCTAGGTAACATGATGTTTTGACAAAAAACCTTGCATGAGATATCATTGTAAAAGGTCAAACAGTACAAAAGTTCACTCAATAGTTTCCACTGCCATTTGAGTAACCCCATATGAGAGTATCTGTTCAGGCATGTGCAATAGGTTCCCTGCAAGTTAACAAAAAAGTTACATCAAGGCTATACAAGTGATTGATAAGATCTTCAAAATAGCTGGAGACTTACTGGATAGATCTTACATAAATCAAATGTAAGATTTCTGTAAGATTTTCCTAATACAAACTTAGGGTTACTGAAAGACTTGCACACCAAATGAAAATTTAATTAATTTTGAAAATCATATCACTGCACAAGCCTAGAGTAGTTTTCATGAGCGTATTCTATTTGATAAATTTGAGACAAAAGCTGAGAAAGATAGACCCTTTTTGGTATTGGATTACACTGGTGCTCAGGGAGGAAGTTAAGGCTTTTGTATATCCCAAGAGAACTGGCTATGTAAGCCAATGGATTAAGTATGAATTGTGTCTGAGTCAGCCATGTTATTTTATACTCTATAAATGCAGTGGCCTAGATTAGTAAAACCCTAATAAATAGAAACACAAGAGTAAATTTAGCAGAGATTGCATCATTATATGCTTCTCATTAGGCAACCAACGAATTTCTAGAGTAAAACCAATCTTGAACATTCCATATTTTTCTATTTGTTTTAATTAACCGTTCATTCACACACACACATTATATATATATATATATATATATATATATATATATATATGGTTAAAGATCAATAAAGTGCTTTATTAAGGATTTATATATTTCAGGCCATTTTGCTGGTTTCCAGTAGATATAAAAATATAAATTGTTCAATGTCCAAGAACTTTCACCTTTCGTAAGCCATTATCAAAGAGTTTTTGTTTCTAGTGCTATATCGGTTTCATAATTTTCAGATATCACTTTTTTGTGTCTTGAGAGTTCATAACCATTTTTGCTTTGTTTCTATTGATATTTATTTTGTAAAATGATAAAAAATGAACATAGCACAAAAAAAAAAAACTCTTAATACAACAAATGTTGTTTACAATTTTACATCGAAAATGCTGAAGATACAGAGATGCTTAGATTTAAATTTATTAGATGCTAAATTTATATATATATATATATATATATATATATATATATATATATATATCACTGACACCACTGATAAAAATCATCATTAGTATGAAAAAATCTTTTCATTTTGTTATAAACAGAGGTAGGACAAAATAATTGAAACACTCGTTAAATTCAAAGAAAATTTATTTAATATAGAGTTGGTCCTCCTTTAGCCTCACATACACCTTTAATGAGTCTAGGAATGGAATCATACAGCTTCCTGACTTCATCCAGAGGAATTTTCAGCCATTCTTCCATTAATACCCGCTCCAGCTCTTTAAGACATGATTGTCGAGGATAGTGGCTCCTAACTTGTCGCACCAAAATGCACCACAAATGTTCAATAATATTGATATCTGGAGTTTGGGGAGGCCACTCCATGTATTCTAGCTCACTTTCATGCTCTTCATACCAATTCTTAACCACTTGAGCAGTATGGAAGATGCAGTCGCCATCAGGGAATAAAGTCTGGGCCATTGGATGAACATGATCTCCCAAAGTGTTCAGGTAATCTTTGCTGTTGATTCTACCATGCAGGGCAACTATTGGACCGAGACATTTCTATGATATGGCGGCCCAAACTATCACTGATCCACCTCCATGCTTCAATGTTGGAAGAAGGCAGTCAGGGTTGTAAGCTTCTTTGGGCTGCCTCCACACATAAACTCACCCTGAAGTTGGGAAAAGGGAAAAACTGGACTTGTCTGAGAATATGACTTGCTTCCATTGGTCTACAGACCAGGAATTGTGATCTCTGCACCACTTCAACCTCTTCTGAATGTTGCGAGTGGAGAGAAGAGGTTTCCTTATTGTGGCTCTTCCATGATATCCAGCCTTATGGAGCTCCTGATGAACAGTTTTAATAGAAACTGGACTATTCAGATGATTATTCAACTCAGCAGTCACTTTGGCTGCAGTAGTCTGATGATTTTTTGCCACATTGCGTTTCAATGCACGTCGGTCCCTGTTAGTAAGTTTGCAAGTCCGGCACGAATTGCTACAGTTGCTAGAGGTTTTGCCCTGTTTCTCGAATTGCGTCATAGTTCTTGATATGGTAGCTCTTGAAAAAACAAACAGTTCAGCAACCTTAGTGATCGAAGCTCCTGCCATGCGAGCTCCAACAATTTGCCCTTTTTCAAACTCGGAAAGGTCATGCATTTAGCTTAAATTTTACTAAATTCTAAAAATAAATAAGACAAAGACAGCAAATTAGATAAATAAACGTATTTACAATCGATATAACCTGCAATTACAAAGTTTTAGTTAAAGTTCTTAATATAATAGATCTTTGAAATATAGGAGTGGAATTTTCAGCTGTTGCAATTATTTTGTCCAACCCCTGTATATCTCGTTATAACAGTGTAATTTTTTTTTCATGGTATGTGACAGTGTTTATAATCACTATGCTACAAACAATGTCAAGCAGTGAAATGATGATTCTGTTATTAGACATCATTTTGCCTTCTGACAAAGGAGGAATAGTAAATTTAAACTCTGAATGGGAAAAAATTACAATATTACACGATAAAACACGAAACAAAAAATAAAAATTATAAATAAGTATAGTGTAATATTTATAAAATTCTATAGAAAAACATACAAATGGCTGATTACTTTTGTTTACCAGGGCAGTCAGCCAGTCCCTATTGCAGACATCTTCTCAGGCACATGTGTTTGTCCAGCAGCACATAGACCCCTGTGGTTTATACTGCAGCTCTACTGAGCAAACCATAGTTACAATTTCTGGGAGAGAGCACATAATCTGGAGTTTGAATAATGCCAAACCTCTGGTCATGATGAGTTATGACTTTGTGGGTCAACTGGTGTTATGATTTCAGGCACTTTCCATAGGTGCCACATGCTGGGATAAGAATACTGAATTATCAAGAGTTGGGTCCAACATGATGATTGTTGGTATCTCTCTATACATCTCAACTCATTCAAACTTTTAATGTGCATGATAGAAAGAAAGAAAAATGTCATCATCAAAAGTCAGTGAAATTTTTGTACCAGGAACAGAAAATGGTACAGACATGTGCCATTACAATTTCTGCTGATTCACAAGGGGACTGCTTCAAAACTCTGGAAACTAAGTATTAAGATAAGTAATTTTCCCCGTGATCATATTCCTTGAGCCATTATATGTGTGTGCGTGGGTGTGTGCGTGTATATACACTGCAAACTCTCAATTTATCAAATTTAAAGTAGGGAAGGGGTGCCCAAGAAAGAAATACATTAAATCCAAATGTAATTTTGGATGGCATTTTTCTTACTTACCTCCTTAATGCCAACCATAAAATCTGGTATTATTTATAAAAAATTAAAGTAAAAATACTACATATATATATATATATATATATATATATGTATATATATATATATGTATATATATATATGTATGTGTGTGTGTGTGTGTGTGTGTGTAAACCATTAATTATATGCTTATAAAAGTGTGCCATTAATTACATGCTTATAAAACTATGCAATTAATTATAGATAAAAACAAAAATAAAAATACGATATTAAATGCAGATTAAACAAAAAAATCCAGTATTAATTGTAAGTTCTTAAAGAACTCTATTAAAATAAAAAGGTTTCTAAAAATGTAAAAAATCTGATTAAGCATAGCTTTACAAAAATCCTGTATTATTTCTGCCTATAATCCATTAATACTCATCTTTTGTCCAAAAGATGTGACAATGGACGTTAATGGATTAAAAATGGAAAACATGTCTAATATATTATACAGTTTTTTATAATATCAAATTATGGTAAAAGCTGGCAATATTTATTCAACATTTTGATCATCTAATTTGGTGGTTTTTAATCTTTTTGATTGATTCATTCATTTTCTATGGCTTATCAACCCTTTGCAGGTTATTTAAAGCCAGAAAATATTTTTAGATTGCGAGAATTTTTTTTTTTTTTGAGATAACGATTTAGTGATACAAGTTTTGCTAATTACTTCGAAAAGGTGGATTCATACCTTTCCCTTGGGTATTTGCATGTAAGTGAATATGACAAACCTAAATGAAACAAACTCAACTCTCCAATTAACAATTCCAAGCCATTATCCATTACACCACCTACACATCCAAGCTTACAGCACCTGGTATTCCCAAACAGTCAACCATATAGGTACTAACCAAGTTTGACATTGCTTAACTTCATTGATTATATAGAACCAGTGTTTCAAGATGATGTGGCTGTGAATCTTTAATCTTTTTGAATGGTGACTTAAAACCTACAATTTATTATGGCAACCTACTTTCTAATAAAGATTGTTTTTATTTTATTGTAAACAATGAATATTGGTTATTATAAAAGAAAAATTAAACTTAATCTACATGCGCCACCTCCCCCCAAGTAGCCTGGAGTCCAATCTCCACCCTGTAATCTTTTATATGTCATTTCAGAATGTGGGTGATCATGTCTTGCCACAGCTTCCTATCTTTTACCCCTTTATCATCCTTCTTCGTCCTGCCATCCATTCACTCAGTCATTAAGTAGGTTACTTGCTCTCCCCAGCTTGCTTTTAATATACCCTATGAGGATTAAATTTTCAAAGCCATCCTTTTTCATTAGATATCTTAGAAAATTCACATATTTTTGTTTTTTTCTGATTGTAAGCAGTAATTTCCTCTTAGTTCCTGTTCTCCTTAAAACATCCTTCTTACTCAAATGTCCTGTCTATGATATTCTTAGCATTCACTGGTAGAATTACATCTGTTGCTTCAAGTCTTTTCATTTTTGAGTGACTGTCAAGAATTCACTGCCATGGAGGAGACTAGATATGACCTAGCAGCTCTGCACACTTTTCTTTGTTTCTAAAGACATTTTCCTATCCCTTAATACTTTGCTTAGTTCCTGAAAGGCACCTTTGTGTTTGCTATGCACCTTCAGACTACTGTGTCACTTTCCATCATCTGTTAAAACCATACACAGTTCAATTTTCTAATACTGCTTCATTTTGACATCCTCAATGCATAACAAACAGTTTGGAGTTGTCTGATCTATAATAAGGTTGAGTTAAATTCCAAATTCATTATATCAATGTCTTTCATGATAAAATTGGTATAATTTCCATGATATACTTAGGTTTATATGAAAAACATACAATGTGTTTCAGCTTATATCTGTTTTTATTACAAATATTTACAGTAACTTAGATGCTGATATAAAATTTTCTCATATTCTAACTATATATATATATATATATATATATATATATATATATATATATATATATATATAAACTTAGTTATTAATATTTATTGTTTAATTTCAGATTTATAAAGCTTGCCAAAGAATGATATAAGCTGAAAAGAAAAGTAAACTATTGCAATGTTGGAAAATACAAAAACATGGAACAAAGATAATAGGACAATCAAAAAAGAAATTGAAAACAGGCAAAATAAGAACAAAAAATGGCTTTAAGAATGTCAACAAAAGAGATTTGGAAAAAATTAAAAACATAAGCAAGAAAAGTGGAACGACCTGAAAGAAAATAACTGCCAACTTTGACAAAAATTGTTTAAAAAATACCAAATTAATGGAATACCCCCTAGCCTCTCCAGATATTGATTGAAAAGAAAATTTCCTCATTAAAAGAGATGTATATAAAAATGGAAAAAAGATGACAAATAAAATAAATAAATATTAATCTATTCCATTTACAGTGTTAATTAAATGTGTCCCATTGAAATTCTGGAATGTAGAGTTATCATTATTTACATTCTGACTAACACCCTCATCTTGACTTGGCTTGGCTTTTATTATTGCTAATGTCCTTGTCTTTGTTATTAATAAGAACAAGGATGAGAACATTAGTCCATAATGTGTTTCTATGGCCTATGGCTTTTGGATTTATTTACAAAAAAATATTTATATTGCTCTTTGTTTGAATAATAAAACCTGGCAAAAATAAGTTATTGTCAATATTTCTAATAAGAATAGATATTATAATCTAAAACTTTCATGATATATTGCCCATATAAATAAATCCCGAAAAACGAACCAACATCAATTGGTTTATACTTCTCTTCACTAACTTGCATAATAGAACTAGAGATAATATACATGCTTTATTATAAAGCCAGTCATAATACTCACACAGAGACAAGAAAGAAGGAAAATACAAGATCATGTCAAAAAGAAAAAAAGAAAAATAAACAAATATGTTTAAAATGTCAGAAATTACTTAATTTCCTATTCATTGAGGAAGCCAGCAACTGTTCCAAAATTTAGTTAATAAAGAACATGGTGTCTAGTATCTTCAACAAAAAAAAAAAAAAAAACTGAAGTCATCAAAGGGGATGGAAACAGGCCAACAGAGAAAGGTGGTAGAGGGGGTAGTGGTAAAAACTAAAAGACTATGGGTAAAAGAGAAGGCTGGGCATGTGACTAACCAAGTATCATGTTCCTTAACTAACTAGTTAGGCTTTTAAAGTTTCTTATTGCAGCAGTAGGCAGATCAATGGGAGAAAGAGAAAAAAAACTGCAAAGGAAGGAGGTTGTCACCAGAGATGGCAAGTAGCTGCTTCCGGTGTCAATAAACTCAAGATTGAGAGATCAAAAGTTCCCCACTCTACCCAAGGAATCTTCTTCCCCTGCCCCTCCCCATCATCTTATTTCTCCCTATGGAATCAGTTGTGATTGTGTGCCTGAACACAGTATCCATGGGAATTAGCATACACTACAAAGTCAGCAGATATATAAATATGGAGATAATTATTTGCAAAAAGGAAAAATACCAGTTCATATATATATATATATATTACACACACACACACAGACACAATAGGGGGAAAGAAATGTTTGTAGACCATGAATTATTTTATTTGACAGATTTTATAGAAAAATTTTATAATCCATACAATTCTGCAATATGCAAAAAAAAGAAAATACAGAAAAATTTGTTATATGAATGAAATTAAAAAAATTGGAGGAGAAAAAAGTATTAGTACAACATTATAATCCCAATTTAATATTTTGTAGCATATCCCTTACTCTATTCAACAGCAATCAGTCTCTTTCTGTAGCTTTTAATCAATGATTTGCAAGTTTCCATTGGTATTTAACTCCATTCTTCTTTACATATTCTCTTTAGGTCCAGGATGTTTTTCAGAGCTCTTTTATTAACTTGAATTTTTAATAAACACCACAAATTCTCTATTGGATTTGAGTCTGGAGACTGTGATGGCCATTCAAGTGTATTGACATTGTTTTCAATAAGCCGTTTTTTTTTATAGATTTAGCCATATGTTTAGGGTCATTACCTTGTTGCAAAACCCATTCATTTGGAGTCCAAGCTTTACTACTGACCCAAAACATCTTGGTATATGTTTGAATTCATTCAACCATCTATTATCTCTAAATTACCCGTACCATTAGCAGAAAAAACGTCACCACATCATGATATTGCCACCATCAAATTTCATCGTTGAGATTGTGTTCTTCAGTGCAAAGTCTTAGCCCTTGAATGACACCCAAATAGTTCAATTTTTGCTTCATCTGTCCATAAAACACTTTCCCAAAAATGATTCAGGTTTATTCTTATGCTTACGAACAAATTTTAACAGAGCATCCCTATGTTTTTCAATAGTAGTGAAGTTTTTCTTGGAGAATGTGATCTTATTGTTCACTTCGTAACAACAATACCTAATGCTTTTAATTCTTCATGTATTTCTCTCCGAGTAGTCATTGGATTTTCTTGAATTTTGCACTGAATTCTCCTCATTGATGTAGGAGAAATTTTGCATGGTGCACCAGATCTCAATTTATTCTCAACAGTTTTCACCTTTTTATACTTTGCAACAATGGAATAGTAGTAAATGTTATAATCAGGATATCTATTTTCCTATAGCTTTTGTCTTCCTTCCAATGTTTAATGATCAATTCTTTTTGTGAATTTGATAGTTCCTTGCCTTTCCCCATCACGATAATTATTATGTATGATTTGTGTGCAGAGATAACCTTATATAAGTAATTAATTGCAGAATGTTCTAGATTGGAAGTATATAGCAAAATCTTACAAAGAATTATGTAAATAAATGTAATTTATGTCTTTGATATTAAAGACATCTTGTACAAATACTTTTTTGGCCTCGAAATTTTATAAATAACACAATTTCATTTATAACAAAGTTTTCTAATTGTTTTTTGCATATTACAGTATTATGCAATGGTGTAGAAATATTGTATGGATTTTTAGTTTTTTCATAAGTTATAACTATGTTAATTAAAAAAATTCATGGTGTACAAATATTTATTTTCTCTCCCCCACTGTATGTGTGTCTATGTTAAAATACTAGTTCACCACATACAAGACAGTAAAGCCCCTAAGACATAAGGGGTTACAGGGTGTGGAAGAATTAGGAACAGAAACATTAATAATGAGCAAGAAGAGAAGGGAGTAATCAGGAGGACAGTAGATAGCAATTGACACTGCCTTTAAATTTTTGCAGATTAATGTTGACTGGAAAGCATGGAGCTGGAATGAAGTTCCACAAGTGAGAAGTGTGAGAAGATAAACTGTTAGCATAGAATTTATAGCTACCTCTAGCTACCTCTGTAAATTGATGAGATCTCAGTGCCAGTCTAGTACTACACTTAAATTCAAAAAGTCTAGGTACCATGGCAAAGAGCTCATCTGAGCAATTGTCATGAAAGTATTTTCAGAAAAGTCACAGGGAGGCAAGCTTACGGCAGTGGGGATAGTGACTGAAGTCAAGCTGCCAGTTCAGGCCCAAAACCATTGCTGATTATCCAAAAATAGATGCACATGATAGTGAACAAGTAACCTTGATCCTCAATAGGTGCCCCACACAGTTCTAAGATAACAAAAATGAATATAGAATTAATACAAGTAAAAGGTTTGTCACTTAGCTGATTGATGTTACCCTCAGCATGCTGACCCCAGTTTTGTAGATGGACACTCCAGATGGGATAATGATATGTCCATTTTTATATACCAAAAATAATTTTTGGGGAATGATGTCTGACAGACAGGAAAAGCTTTCACCAAGATGGAAATGTTTAGAAAGTGCTTTAATCATTTGCCACAGTAAATTTGCATTCAGGGTCTTGCGTTTCACCGTTCTTGGCAGATCTTCCATTATCACAGTTTGGAATTATTTAATAACAAAAATGATGGAAACAAAATAAAAAGAATCTAAATAAAATTGGCTAGATTATATACCCAAAACACATATTAAAAAAAATATTTTTAAATTTAAAATTTACAGCATTTCTTATTCATGCACATACATAGTTGCATAAACAGTCTGACGAAGTCCTAAAGGACAAAATGCATCACAAAAAAACTTTTTCCACTTTGTCATACTTCCCAACCCAAATATATATTTTAAACTTATTTGTTTAAACGTCATGGATACTCATATTTGAGAATATGGTCTGTTTTTATTGATTTATTAAATAGCATATTTATTTATTTACATCTACTGGCCTGAATATTTGAGAAATCTTGTTAGAAAAATATGGACCCATTGGCAGGATTTGAACTTGTGTCTCCTAAGGGAAACCATCATTAGATCTGACATGCTTTTCACCTCTCAACCAACCTCCTGATCAAACAAAGCCCAAATAGTGCTCTTGCATCCCAAGATTTAAAGAAAAGAATTTATGAACATAAAAAGGCCTTCAAATCAATCCCATAAATTCTATAGAAATATGTTTTCACTTAAAAAAAAAGAAAAAACCCAAAAAATAGAGATGTCTGCTCACTAAATATAATGTCTGTAATCTTTTTCTATGTGTTGTACCCCTTCAGGATGTTGGTGTTTATGGCTCTTCACAATGTCCTTTCCCTTGTAGCTCTTAATAAATTTTGTCGTTTTGTTATCTCTCCTAACTCCTGTCCTGTCATTCATTTAATCAAGGTATCTAGGTAGCTTATGCATCGTTTTCCTCCATCTCTCTTGCCTTCAATCTGTGAGCATCAAATTTTCCAAGCCCTCTTTCCTCATTATGTGGCCTAAAAATTTCAACTCTTTCTGATATGAAGTGTCTTTTTTGTTTCCCTTTTTTCTAAAACTTTGTCATTTAATAAGTACAAATAATATATATTCCAGGGAAGAGATAGGCAGATAAAGATGCATAAAATTATATGGTAACATTTTCTTATGAAAATCCAAATTTAAAAGAAATATCTATCCAAATCCATTCTGCCAACATGACCCTAAGAAAGTTTGGACACTACTTGGCAATCAGGAAGCTCCAAGAAAACTTTATATAAAACCCAAGTCAGGAACAGAAAAAAGAAATGAAAAAGAAGTCTGAATTGGAAATAGGAGGAAGTATGTCACCACAAATTACACACTGAATGTCATAGGCGACACTTTATCATGAGCCAGACTGACAAAGAGAGTAGAGGGAGATAACATCTTAAGGATTAGATCAAGTTCGGGGAAATTTCTTTTCTCTGGTTTGAGGGAAAAGATCCTAGTGATGAAAGGATGAATGAAGGTTACAGAGGGAGAGGGAGCTGAAAAGAGAGAAGAAAGAAACTGAACTAGTTTAGTCGTTGTTGTTATGGCAACAGTGTGGAGCAGGTTGAGAGAAATGCAGGAGGGATTCTGTCAGGTGGTTGCTGAAATGATGGATTAGAGAGAATGTTATATCTGAAAGAAATTTTTTCAATCAAATTACAAATATGTATGCACATGCTGGTTTCTGTAAAGTGATATGACCCCCCCCCCAACATAAAAATACTGATGTACACACTAACAAATTTAAGATTTTTCCATTGCAATATTTTGAAAATTTATGAAACTATGTAACAATGATTGCTTTTCAAAAAAAACAAAAAAAACACATCAACCTGGGTATTTATGCAAAATAACATTTTACAAATTTGTATAGTAATGGTAATATTAGCCATTTCCCTATAAGGAAACATTCATTGACTGAGCAACCAGTATTGCTTGTGGTTGAAATTTATAAAATCTTTCTCTTAAAACAATTTTTCCAGAAAATAGGTTTACCAAGTCCAGTAACCATTATTGCTCTTTCCAGTATTGATGGGGGGGGGTTCCTTCCTAACCTTTTGTTTTTATATATATATATATATATATATATATATATATATATGTATGTATGTATGTATGTATGTACACACACACACACATATATATATATATATATATATATATATATATACACACACATACATACACGCAGTACTAGAATGGCGACATGGCCTCATCATTTTACGGTTTAATTGCCTAGATGTAACCATAAGTTCTTTGCTAACAGTTTCTTCTTTCACACTTCTCACTTAGAGAACTCTTCTGGCTTCTTGCTTTCCAGCCAACTTTGATCATCAAAAATTTAATGCAATGTCAATCGTTATCTATGGTCTTTTTGATTCTTCTTGCACCTTTTGTTTTGTTTTTCTCATATTCTCTCACACTCAGTAACCCCTTACATCTTAGTGGGTTTATTGCTTTGCTTGGGGTGAAATGATTAAATATATATTAACAAAGACAAAAGAAAAACCTTATTCATATTATCCTTTTACAAATATACTCTATCTGAAATATATATATATATATATATATATGTGTGTGTGTATGTATGTATGTATATTATAATATTTTTATTTAAAAATTTTTACTTTGCTACATAAAAATTTCTGTGTTTTGTAACTTAAAATTATTCCATCATCAGGTGATGTTAGGTAACTTATGATGAAAATGATTTATTTGTGAAATCAGAAAACAATATGGTAACTTATTTAAAAGTTCAAAAGGAAGGGCGAACAAGATTTCAAAATTTTGTGGGTATGTCTAGGTTAACCAATCAAAGAACAGGTCAAGGCTAAAGCAGAAAAGAGAGAACTTTGGTGGGAAGTTAGGGGTAGGTGTGTTATTTATTCATGTGTAGATGAATTGACATTTTTAAGACACGTTACCACTAGATGACATCCAGTTGTGAATGTAAATTTAAGATACAGTGAAGTAGCCAGAGAGATATATTTAACAAAAGGTTAATTTTAAAGAATTTCAAGATTTTTTAAACATTTTATTTGTATATACTTGAGAACTTTCTTTCTAGTGAGATTAAAACATTTTTATATATATTATTTTGAACCCTAAATACTTCTTATGTTGAATGGACAATAAAACATGGCACTATTAAAGTTAAAAAAATCAAAGAATTAAATAAATATTATATGTACCATTATATATAAATAAAATAATGGTTATATAATTGTAATGCATAGATTTTTTATGAAAAATTCTATTAACTATATAAACATTATACAATGACTACAAATTACTGTTAATTCGGTTATGGTATGCATGTTGATACCACCTTTATTTAAAAGGTTTTTCTTATGCTACAAATATAAAATTTCTTAACATCTCGGTCCTCAGTAAATAAATAATAGATTCTGTAAGACATTGCTATTTACGGGTTTTCTACAGTTACATAATTTATTTTTGGAATTATTATTATTACTTAGGTTTAAGTGTTTATTTAAAATCTTTTAGATTATCAGTACAACTGTAACTTAATTTAAGCATATTTTTATTGAAAAACTTGCTTAGAGGATTATTACTTGGAAAATGTTTCTCAATCAAAGCAAGAAACTTTAAATAAGCTACTGTATTTTTCCTATATGCTGTATCGAGCACTTTTTTAAAAACGTAAATGCTAAAAATGATGGATTTTTAATATGTCTGTTCTTTCTCTTTATACATATATATATATATATATATATATATATATATATATATATGTTTGTGTGTGTGTGTGTGTGTTGACTGATAATGTCTTGAATCCAATAAAAACATGTTTTAGACTATATAGAATGATGAAACTAGTATCAAAATGAGCTTAATTTATTTGTATTCTTAATTACCAGGGTTGATTATCTTAAATGGTGTTTTATATATATATATATATATATAATCTTAAAATACATTTATAAAATGCCATGGTAGAGGTCATCAATGATGTTACCTTGGCTTCATTACAGATTTCAGGTATTGCAACATCAGATCCATTCTGCCAGGTACACTGACCTGTTAACAGGTCACTTCTCTGCATAATTCGCTCCACAATGTGATTTTAATAACAGAAAATGTATTAATAATCAGGAGGTAGATCTTTCTTTTATAATGGCAACACAACTTGCATTAGCCATGAATGAATAAGTCCATTTGTTGAATGAAATGGTTTTTTGTTTTTCCCTTAGTAAATGTAAAAGAAAAAGATTTACCATAACATTGGCGCATGTGCCGAAGAGGCAAAATTAGAAAGCCCATGCATGTCATGATTTTGTTCTTATACCTTTAAAGAGCAGACAGGCAATTGTCCATACTCGTCGTTGGTGCAGCCCAACCATACTACTGTAAAGGTTTTCCTTGGCACCTGCCTGAACTTCATTTAGTAATAACTGGCACTTTTCTTTACCTTGGGCTTTATCGTATCATTTCCTGGGAAAGTAGCACAATCCTGTCTTCCCTTTTGCCATGCTTCCTATTCAGGCTTTTTGTTTTAGCCTCTCTTCTGCCACTGCTAATTCCTTACTGGCACTGCATTTTCTCCCTGTCTGGGTCTCTATTCCTGCTCCTCTTACTTTTGGGTCTTTAGATTCTCTGAATTGGGTGACCTCCCTAGTCCCTTCCTAAAAATATAAAAGGACTGAGGTCAGGGGAACATGCAGGCCATGGAACTGGTCCTCCCTTACCTATACATCTTTTATGGTAGATTTCAGCCAATGCATTGCATACAATGTGACTAAAATGTGCTGGAGACCCATCATGCATGAATCACATGTGTTTTCATATTAGCAGGGGTACATCCTCTAGATGGTCTGGAAGTGTGCTTGAAATAAAGTCCTAGTAGACAGTTTCTGTAAGATATACTGGGAGAACATATGGACCTATCAGACAGTCACCTACAATTCCAGCCCATATATTATTCGTAAACTGATGCTGACATCTAGCCTGTATTGTACTATGGGGATTCTAATCTGCCCACAGATGTTGGTTGCATAAATTTGTTATTCTTCCAAATGGTGCCCCATCCATAAACAAGACTGAAAAGACAAATAATAAGTTAGCAGTTTGTGCAATAAACCATTGACAAAAGTTCTCCTGTGGTGAGTGATCAGAAGGTAAAAACCCTGCACATGTTGCAAATGATACGGATACAGGAGCTGCTCTTGAAGTATCCCCCATGTGGTACTATGAAATGTACAACATGCTTGACTTGTGCTGATACCTGAATCATCTCTGACAGCTTGCAGAATGTATTCATCATGGACAGGCATACAAGCAGATCTCGGTCTTCCTCGATCCATAGTTTGTGGTGTCATGGATCTCAGCAATGCGCTGATAAACAGCAGCAAAGGTTGGATGGCTCAGCTGCCTTTGGCCTGGAAACACAATCTGATGCATGCAGCCTCAGATCCAATGTCATTGATGCAGCTGCATGTGAAAATCATATCTGCCTGCTCATAATATCATGAATCTCTCGCCAGTGTTAAACGGAACACTTTTTCAGCTAAGTCACTACTACACACATTAAACGTTGAAGACAGACCACAAATGTACACAAATGACAAATATAACTTAGTTTACACAGCAACACAGCGCCATCTACCATAAACTTTTTAAAAAAATTAACTCAAAAATGAAGGATTTGTGAATATATGTTTATATGGACTTTTCCCTTGTTTTGGTGTGAGGAACCCATTCCCAAAGTTTGTAAAAGTATTTTTGATACATCCTCTCTGTGTGTGTGTGTATGTGTGTGTGTATATATATATATTTTAATGGATTTTTATTTGACATTCTTTATTACTATAAACATTTCTAATGCTTACACATATTTGAGTTGCTCTCCCTGTATTTTTATTTTATCCATTTTCTCAAATCTATGTACCCACTAAAAATATTGTTTATAACAATAAAAAAGAGTGTGTGTGTGTGTGTGTGTGTGTGTGTGTGTGTGTGTGTATATTAAAAAAATGATAAAATTTGTTTCAAGCTCTTAGACATTAATTATTTTATACCTTTTGAGTTGAGTATCTTTTCATGGTTTTTAATTAAAATACTGTGGAAAATTCTGTTAGAAACAAAGAAAAGTGTATGTCACTCATGTAATATCAGTCCTACTATATGGCAGTGAATTCTGGACAATCTATTCACAGATAAAAAGACTTAAGGCAACAGGAATGTGGTTCTACAGAAGGATACCGACAATCTCATGGACTGTACATGTAAGCAACGACAAATTTTCAGTGAAAATAAAAACAAAAAAGAACAATTATACTTAGAAAAAGACAGTCGAAATTTCTAGGGTACATACTGAGAAAAGAGTGTTTAGAAAACTTGACACTCACAGGACAAACTAAAAGCAAAAGAAACTGAGGAAAGCAGTGAATAACCTACTGAATAAGTTTGTGTATGGTTGGCAGAACAGGGATTAAGAGAGATAACAAAAGACAAATTTTACTAAAAGCTACAAAAGTTAAGAAATTATAGAGAGCCATGATCACTCATGTCCCTTCAGGACATGGCACATAGAAGAAGCCTGTAATACACAGTTTTGTATTTTTTTGTCATCAGTAAAAGACTTCCATTCTCTCTTGAAATAACCAAAGAGGCAAATAAAATGAGAGAATCATACATATTTGTCTGCCTGGTTTTGTCTACACGTCAAAGATAAAAGATATTCAAAGGAAAGGATATTCAATAAAATGTTAGTTTTTCAACATAAGAATGAGACTAAGGCGCAGACATGCCTATAAATAACTGACAGCATAATATTACAATATTATAATATTATATATTATAATAAAGATATATTTAGATATTATAATAATAATAATATTACAAGCTGAAGAAACAAGCGAGTATAGTCTTGAAAAATAACAGAACAGCTTGTAGTCAAAATATTATCCAATATTTTTTTTCTTCTTGTTAATAGCTTTTCTACATTTACTCATGTATATATGAGAGTCATGCTTTTTAGCTGTATCATCAAGTGTTGTTCTTTCAAAAACAGAAGAATATTCTTACAGGCATGATATCAGACTTGTGATGAATGACTGTTTTAATGTTGAAACAATTAATTCCTGTTACTGTCAAAATATAGACTTAAAAGTTTAAAGATTAAAACCATATTAATGGTTTTAACACTTTCTGCCAACAGAAATACAGGATTTAAAAAATGGTAATACTGAGAGATAAGGTAGGTAGATCATATATTATATAAAGGTAGATAATTCACTTAAAAGAATCAAAGTAAAGAGACATTATTAGATATCATGACTAAAGATTTTCTTTGAACAACAAAAAACTGTAGCTTACTTTGATTTATATATCATACAATAGGAACTAAGATTACATTAGGTAAATGATCATTTTCACCTTGTAAATAAAATTTACAAGGATTTTTCAAACCAGTTAATGTATGATGGCCAAATAAAGTAGTAAAGAAAGAGAAGAAAAAAAGGAAAAAGAGAAAAATGGAGCAAATAAAAAACTAGAAAATAGTGCAAGTCTGGATATGAGGGGTGGTTAAAGGAGAAAGGAAGAGAAAAAAAGGGGGAGAAAAAAAGGGGGAGAAAAAGAGAGAAGAAATGATCTTTTAGGCTACAGGTGCTCATGGTTCTTGACAGGTCATTTCTTCTCATCTTTTTTTCCATCAGTAAAAATCAAAAGAAGTAGGCAGAGAAGAGGTCAGCAAACAATTTGATTTTTGACATTGTTTTTCTAGTAACTCCAAATTGCAGTTACTTTTGTAAATATTCTCCAACATAAAAGAAAATAACAAAAATACAAATCAAGTATTTAGCAAAATTATTTTTGGTATCAATTTTTAATTTTTTTGTTTATATTTGAAAATTATGTTTGGAAATATATTTTGCAACGCCATTAGAAAAAGTTGTGACCATAGAAAATCTTGCCAATTCAGCCAATAATAATTGTTTTCTTTATTAATTCTCTGTCCTTTTAGGCCACAGGTTGTCATGGTTCTTGACAGATTATTTTCCTTTTTATTATCTATGAACTGCCATAACTTTTTGGGAAAACTAGTTTAATGGTTTCACCATTGCTGTTTCCATAATTTTAGAATTAAAAACTGTGCTTCTCAGAGTAGTTACCAATCAAGTCTAGAGAACACACTCTACCCTGCTATTTATAACCCATAATCTTTTGTGCCTTTCCCAACATCATTAGCACAAAAACTAGGATAAAACATGAATTTGACTTGCTTATCCTCTGCCAATAAACATTATGCTAGCTGCGCACCATCCAGTAATAATAATAATGATGTTGGTTATCATTAGGGAACTAGTGTCTATACCACAAAACTTAAAGCCACACATTAAGAAAATCAGAATAAAGTCTAGTATCCCATCGCTTCAGAAGTCTGCATTGCTTGGCACAGAAAAAATTCTGCAAAAGGTGAAGTCTGAGGTTGTCCAACTTTATGGAGAACTCCCATAATGAAAGTATAATGGATAAAATGCTTGTGTCAAGCATTACTTTGATTTCCTTGACTTCATGAGCTCATCCTTCCCTGTTAGCCATGTCAGATGATACTTCATCTACAGGGTGTCCAAAAAAAATGTATGACTATCATCAGTTTCAATATTTATAAACATGCAATTAATTTCATTTAATTTTTAATTTAAACCGTTAATCTTTGTAAGTTAATATCTCTCAATTTTTATCTTGTTTACAAGTCAATAAACACAACATTTATTGTCATTTAAAGAGTACATTTTTTGGGATGCCCTGTATATTACATCTAGCATCTCAAGTGGGTCAGTAAGTCAACATATGTCTTCAAAGGGCACTCAATGTGGTTATATCCTTGAAATAACTTCAAGAGTAGTGCATTGCTAATAAGCCCAAAGAAAAAGTCATAACCACAGTCATGATATGTGACCAAATGACATGTGATGTGGGATAAGTGCCTTGGTATTGATAAAGTCACAAAGCCATAAGTCTCTCAGTGGCAAATCTGATTGTCAATACTGTAGTTATGGTATTAATTCCTTTTAGGAACTAAGTGGTCCTAGAAATTTTGGCATTTCCAGCATTATGTGTGATTCACCATTGGTGGTAAATTGAGATTAAATTGACACATCCATTGCATCAGCACAACTACCATACTGTATCCCATGACTTCTTGTGAGTCTCATTTAACCTGACCCCAACCCTCAGACTTACTCTGCTTGCTTTAACCTGCCAGGAGTAATATTCCCACCAGTACAACCATTTGGATTGTTGGCATATACAAGCCCCAACATCACATCAATAAAAATTATTGGTGCAGAGGATAATTATGAGAAATCTCTTGCAGAAACTTACTCTAAAATATACCAAGTGTATAGATAGACTACACCATCAGTTCAACTACACGTCACTTTTGTCATTTGAACAACAAAACCAAATAAGATTAAACAGTTAAAAAAAGATTAACAAATAGTTGATGAACGCGACAGATTCTCATCAGACAATATTGATGCCTTACTCAGCATCTAACCAGAGAGAGAGGATAAAAAAAATGTTGGTTTCCATAAGCCAATAACAGCAATGTCATTTTACTCAACTTTCCCACACAAGACATTAATTTGGAAATTTCTCTATGTAAAATCATCCTCGGTCTCAACTTGACACCAGAGATTTTATTGGTTAATTGAATACTTCAACGGTAGAATTTCCAGAGAAGAATTCTCTTACACTTCGCTTTAATATAAAAACCTAAAGAAATAGTCACTGTACAGTAAATTCATACAGCCAAAAGCCCAAACTTCAAAAAGCTACTTTGTGATTCAGCATTCACCATTAGTCATAGGGTAACCTTAGCAGCAATAATTTGTTTTTTAATCCCAATTGGATGTGAGCATTGATACTCAAACTATCTGATCTCACAAAGCAACTAGGCTATTTTTTCCCCTCAAAATGTGTCATGGACTGGTAGCATATCTATACCAAATTATTATTCAAATATTATCACTAAAACATTAATTGAACTTTCATACCAATGTTAAAATTTACTGAAAAAATATAAAGATATTAAAAGTTAAATTAGTTTTTTGTCAATAATGAATAGAGCATAAATAAAATGTATTACAGTAAAAATTAATCAAATAAATTATGAGTAACATTGACAGACTCATTAATGTCTACTGTAAAATTCAGTATCAATTATAGTGTGATTCACAGATTTGATTTTTATGGCTTAACATTTTGCAGGCTATTTAAAACCAGAAAATATTTTTAGACTGTAATAATTTGGGGGAGAAATAATGATTTACTTATAGCTTGGGGGGGGGGCAGAAGAGGTGGATTCATACCTTTCTCTAGGGTATTTGCATGTAAGTGAATATAATGAATCCAAATGGAATTAAAACTCAGCTATCCCATTTCCAAGTTGTTATCCATTGCACAACCCAAGCTTTTAGCACCTCATATTCCAAAGTTTGTTAGTAAATATTAGTAAATATAGGCTTCTAATATATATATATATATATATAATTCTACCTATAATGAATTAATCCTCACCTCCAAATGTGACCATAGGCGTGAATGGGTTAAAAACTAAAAATCAGCATGCATCAAATGTGAAGGTTGAGCCTTTTTTGGCAATTTTTTTTAATCATTTTATTCCAAGCAAAGTGAGAATGCCACTAATGTATGACAGGGAGTGAAAGTGAAAGAGAAAACTGAGAATAAGGAGGATAGAGGAAAGGACAAAAGATGAATGGGATTCAAGAAGACAGAAGATCACGAAGATTGTAGTTATCAGAGAAGCAAGTAAACAGAAAGGAGTTCCACAGGTGGGAAGTGTGAGAAAAGAAACTGTTGGAGTAGAAGTGGCAGTTGCATTTAATTATTTCAACAGTAAAAGGGTGGAACCTAGATGCCAATCTAGTAGCCTGCTTAAATTCACATAATCCAGGCACCAGAGAAAAAAGCTTGTCAGAGCAGTTGCCATGAAAATATTTGTAGAAAAGACAGGAGGAAGCCACATCACATTGGTGAGAAAATGACTGAAGTCAAGATGCCTGGTCAGGATTATATTACAGATCCTTCTTTGGATTTTGTAAAGAACCAAGAGATGCACAGCAGGAGCACTGTGACACCCGAACTCTTTTCGTCACGACGCCAAATATGACGTCAGTCCTTTGTGACAGGCTAACCCTGGGACATCGGTTGAAGTCTTGTTGGGTTCTAGTACCAACTTGTCATACCCGGCTCACTTCCAATGCCTGGTCACCGAAGAAACTGCTTTGATCTCGATTCAACCTACCCACGTTGTGATTTGATCTTAGGTTGACGAGATCAATCAGACGTCGGGCCGTAGTGCCAGCCGAATCCGGGTCAAGGTGATACTGCACAATAAATGTAGACAAAAAAAACAAAAGCACAAACAACAACTTCAAGGCGAGCGACTGGTTAGGAATAGTGATTAATTTTATGTCGGTTTGTTGAGTTACAGGAGTGCGTCTCTCTCTTTCTCTCCCAGCCCGAAGAAAAAAAAAATAAATGTGGATTGTAACACTTTTTGCTAGTTCTGGATATCTGGGTTGTTTTTCAATAAAGTCGGCTCTGGTGGAAAATATAGTCAGACTTCCATAATTTGTTCTTAGTTAGAAGTCTAAGTCGGAAGGCATGGAATCGTGCGGTCACCCGTGCGAGGCATTATCTTCCGAGTCCTGGGTCTTGGGCTTGACTGGATCTCTCTACGAACTGCACTGCACTGCTCTCTCTTACTGTACTGACTGTACTCTCTCTCTCACTAAAACACCCGAAGACGTTTGCTTATATAGACGCCGATCAAAACCTGGCGTGGGGTCGGACGTGGTGTGGCCACCATGTTGATTTCAAATCCCCAATAAGGATTTTCTTTGTTTTCGGTCAGAAATATTTATCATTTTCCATTTTTGGAAATCTTCTTCCACTCCCACCCTCTTCTGCTCTCATATGGGTATCTCACCATACTTTAGAGGGCATCAATGGTTTTCCCACTTCCTCACAGTAACATCTCATACCTATCCTCTCAATGGGTGGTGGCAGGCCTCCTCCCTGCGTCACATGATCACCTCCGCCTGGCTATTCGGCCAATAGGCGTCAAATGATAATCTCAATTTTTATCCAACTTCACGGCATATGGAATTCCTCAATCAAGTTTTTCGCCAACATTAAGTGGACGGAATTTTGGCGAAAATTGGGTTAATTAAGAAAGACACAATAACATGGCTTTTGTTATCACAAACGAATTTCAACAGAACACAGATGTCCTGTCCAGCCGACATCTCTTCAATCCAGGGCCGGACCCTGTGTGCGGTCGACAGATGACCCATCAAATCATTTCCCGACAACACAAGTCTTGGCCACCATGACACAGTTAATGTTTTATCTGCCCAAAAGCTCTGGGATTCATCAACTAATTTTTATGACAATGACCATCAGAATTTTCGTGGGTGGCCTTTTTTTTCTTTTATCATCTAAGTTGTTAAGTCTTGTCCCTCTGTTTCTTCTTTTCTTCTTCTTTTTCCTTCCTTTGTCCTCGCAGAGAATTTGGCATATCTCAGCATCAAACTTCAGCGAGAAAGTAAAAATGATTATCTTGATTCGTACTTGAAAATAACAAAACAAAAAATCTTTGATCCCTTGTTTTGGGAAAATAACAAAACAAAAAGAATATCGCTCAGTATGTCTTTCGTTATATCTATCGGTCTAAGTTATCGCTCAGTATGTCTTTCGTTATATCTATCGGTTTAAGTAATCTCCGTAATTAACTTCTGTGGTTAATTAATTGGTTAATTAACCTGCCGTTTCTAAATAGTGTTACAGCACCAGGCCAGATATAGTAACAGTATTCAATGCACAGATGAATGGTAGATTTGTAAAATGTGCAAAATGGATTCTGATGAGAAAAATTTTCTGGTACAACACAGTGACCCAACATTCCTTGCAGTAGATGCCACTACTGATACAACATAGTCATTCCACTTCAAGTCAGTGGAAAATATGAGGCCAAGAAAGTGCAGTGTGTTGCCCTCCTGGAGTCAATCTTGAAAATAATGTTACACATAATTGAAAATGAATATCCTTTTATTTCTGTATTTCCTCTGAAAAAAACAAAAAAAAAACACTTATGGCTGAAAAGTCAATTCCTAAGTAACATTTTCAAAGGAATTTTAGACATGATCTCAAAGCAATTTCATCAACCTCAGGGTATTCCATTTTCACTTTTATTCAAAACTAGCTTAAAATCTGCACTCTGATAATTTTAAAGAAATAACGTTGAATTTCTCAATTCACTCCATAGAACTTCAAAACCTCATCACTTTAAATCTGATTCAGGCTATAAGTCCAATTCCAGCCAAAATTGGAGTTTTCGCTGAAATTCCAATTAAGGCTGAAAATCAAGTTCTTTAAATCACAATCTCTGTAGAACTTCAAAACCTGATGTCATGAAACCTCTCATTTTAACTTGGCATTTTGAAGAAATAAAATTGATTTCCTAAATTCACAAAGTTTTGGAGATATTTTAAACTTAATTTAATTTTTTTTTTTATTTCAAAGTTTTTGTGTTACTTTAAACTTAATATAAATTAAAAACTTTTAAAAATCACTAATTTTTTTTCCAGTTATTTTAAAATTTGTCATTTTTATCTGTTCCCTCCTCATCCAGACACAAATCCCAATGCTGGACATTTAAGCACCAAATGAAAGGCAGACTTTTAATCCTCTTATTATCTAGATTCCAAAAAATGTATAATATGTCTATGTAGAGCAAGTGTGACCAAGTTAAAGGGGTTTAAGACACAGAGACAGACAGAATTTGCTGTTTATTTATTTAAAAGAAGAACCAAGGGAACCAAGTCCTAAAATCACCTTTCAACCATCATTGAAAGCTGCATTAACCTACAGTTCCCATACTGGTACTGGCCCACAAACTGCACTTTGTGAATAGCATGACTAAAATATTTATTACTTAGAAATGATAAAGAAAACATTAATTAAATCATTGCTTATCTTAATTGAGAAGGCTAAAGATTCAATTTCCAATTTACATTATTCACATTTAAGTAACAATGGGAGCCTATCTAAGAAATGGTCAACAGGCAATAGACAGTTAACAAGTTCAGTCAAGTAGGACAACCCACCAGAAATACTGGCTTGGGTTGGCAGGCATTAACAACTTGATAAGTCAATCAATTTAGTTTTCACAATAAAACTTCTTGAAGTTGACCCAAGTTTCTTAATAAATTAGATAAAAGATCACTGTAATTTAATTTGTTTACAGAAGAGCAATTGTATGTACCTTAATGGTTAGGAAAAGAGGCAGAGTTTCTTCTTCCCAATTTACATCAAGTCTGGATGTGAAAGGAAAAAGATTGGACATGAAGTTAGTATCCCTGCCCCACAAAGAATCCTATCATTACAGAAATGTAGACAGTGATCATCAAAATGTAAAATCCCCAGTCATTTATTGCCAAAAATAAATAACTCTCTAGTCTGCTGTACAAAGCCATTGCACTATAGGTAGAGGGATAGAGTCAAAATCAATCCTTAACACCCAAGATACAACAACTTATAGTCCCAACTAGAAACTTGTATCACAATTGACAGGTACATATTAAACTTTATCTTGTGTCAAATTTGCCCTCACGGTGGAGACAAATATTCTGAACTCTTGATTAAAGAAAAGATTTCAAATTGCTGACAAGGTATCAGGATTGTAGAGATGGTTCACAACTTACACACACACACACATTATATATATATATATATATATATATATATATATATATATATATATATATATCTATCTCCAAGTATGGGATTGGTATATACGGAATAAATTCCAATAACCAACAATTATTATTCTTAAAAGAGTGCTCAATACAGAGTATAGCAGATATAATTATTTATTTAAATATTATAACAAACATGTTATTCAACATCATCACTTGATAAGACACTGGAAGTGTTGAAACAAAATGGCTATTTTTGTAGTGATTTTATAACATATTTATGTTATAATATTTAAATAAATAATTATATATATATATAATAGCTTTTGAATAAATGATATTTGCTCTACTCTGTATTGAGCACTCTTTTAAGAATAGTATTTTTGGTTATTGGAATTTATTCTGTCTACACCAATGCAATAATTGTGTGTGTGTGTGTGTGTATATATATATATATATATATATAAAATGGTTGGCTACTCATATGCAAGTACACCTGTCTGCTAGGGCAGCTAGTCAATTTCAATTGCAGACTCTTGCTCAGGTACATTTGTTAAATCATCCAGTTCACACTCCTTGGTCTTTTAACAGGCATTGATACTTATCCCTTGTTTCCTGTTTAGGATTCAGTTTCTGCTTCTTTCTAAAGTCTACTTCAACTCTTTACTTCTAATGTCTATGCCTAAACTCTGAAATTTTATTTACTTTTTTTTTCATTTTCAATAGGAGTAGATATCACCTATAGCTTCACCTATGATCGAATTCAAATGCCTCCCCAGTCTTTTGAACAAAAGAAGTTTATCCTTCGTTTCCTGTTTAGGTTTGTGTTTCTGGTTCCTTCTAAAGTCTTTCACTCCCAGTAGCCCCTTGCTTCTTAGTGTCATTATCATTTTCTTCCATATATTATATAAAACATGGGCATTGAAATCAACACCCAGCAGTGACAGTCCATTATGTGCTTAAATACAATTTTTAGGCCACAAAGATTGCATTTAAAGGAAAGGGTGTCACTGCTGGGGGTTGACCTCAATTTATATTTATGTATACTCTATCCCTGAGATTGAGCACTTTTAATTCATAAATGTAGCATACATTAAAACTATATATATATATATATAGTTGCTTTGTTAAATGAAAAATGTATTTTCATTAATAATAACATTTGGATCCTGTGATACACCTTGATAAAATGGCATATAAAATGGTTTCCCTACTCAGTAAGGGTGATGCTCACAAAAACTTTGTGAGAAACGTTTTTTTTCAATGGATTTAAAAAAAAAAAAAAAAGAAAGCAATAAAACAGTCAAAAGAAATCAAATATTTCTGAAAACTAAATTTTGAAAATTTATATTTATCTTGTATATTCTGTACATCTAACATGCAACATATTTTGTCTGTAATGTAACATTTTGCTAATACTTATCTCTCTTGCACTGGCGATGCCAGTTGATAGTCTCTGTAACAAGAATAGTAAGCTTTTCAAACCTGTTTATAAATGGACCATCTCTACAAAAGAGCAGAATAGAACAGTCCAGACCTTCACAGTTAGGCTCCGATATGCCACATACACAGACTTGACTCATCCTCATTTGAATTCCATTGGCAAGAAGGAAGTTCCTCTCAGACATCTTCCCTAGAAGTTTTACTTTGTGGAATAAACTCCCAAAAGTGTGCTTCCCCACTCACTACTTAACCTCTTCAAGTCTAAGGTCAACTGTTATCTATCCTACATATCTTCACAATATACACATTTCTTCCTTTTATACCCTTACAATTTAGTAACTGCACTTAATAACCCTCTACCTTGAGTGGCTCTTGAGCCTTGTATTGGGCGAACGACAGTGTAAATGAAAACTATAATTAGAAAATATATATTTAAAAACGTCATTTTTGATGGCATGAGTAAACTAGTATTTTTAGAATATTGGTCAGACAAAACTGCAAATATGTTTTGGGGGTGGGAGGAAGCTTCAGATGATGTGAGTCGCATTTGAGCTTTTCCTCACAACTCAGAGGTTAAAAAAAATGTATATGCCTGTGTCTGATACAGGATCCAGATGTTATTGCCAATTAATATACATTTGTCAGAGAAGAGAAAAGAGCTTAAAAGTCATCTTTCTTGAAGTTATTGAGTTATTCCACGGACACAATGCTTTAGTCTAGAACAGTTTTCAGTTTTGAAAGTTATATTTGTTGAGATTTATTTTACAAATACTCCACAAAATAATGGTCAAAAGAAAATTGTTTTGTTTATTTTGATCATTTCACTCTGAAAAAGTGATAAAGCCACTAAAACGTAAGGGGTTACTGAGAATGAAGGAAACTGAGAACTGGTAAAAAATGTACCAACTCCAATTCTAGTTTTGCAATTTTATAACAATATTTTTATATAATATTTGATGACATTAAGACTCCTATTTAGAGTTACTAATTCAAACCAATGAAGCTTGTAGGTCTTATTGCAGATCATCCTTCTTTGAACCTCATGGACTGGTGGCACGACAGAATCACAAACTACTGTACAAAATAACAGAAACTACATCACTTGAAAACTTTCAACAGCAGCAAGAATTTTTTTTAATATTTTCACCCCAAACAAGGTAATAAAGCCACTAAGACTATGGGGTTATGGAGTGTGAGAGAATGATAAAAAGTAAACATTATTAAAGAGAGAACAATAAAAGAACAGGAATTAGAAAAGACAGACAATAATGATCGACACTTCATTTAAATTTTTGAAGATCACACTTGAGAAAATAACAATGAAAATGTTCATGTTCCAGGCTATTTCAAACAAAAGGTTAGAAAGAAATCTCCCATAAATAGTAGAAAAATAAGTTACTTGACTTGAGAGACCAATTTTTCTGAAAAATTAAGAGAAAGATCCAATAAAGTTCAACTAAAAATAACACTGGCTGCTTAGCCAATGAATGACATATGTTTCATTATAAGGAATTATCTATTATTATCATTACCATTAGAGATGAGAATGAATACTTCACTTTGATTCCAGCTTGATAGCAAAGGAGTGAAAAAAAGCATAAATAGAGTAGCACTGGCTGCTTGGTCAATGAATGCTGAATATTTCCTTATAAGGAAACAGCTTAATATTAATATTAAAGATGAGTTCTCATCTCTGATGGTAATGATCCCAGCCTAATGGCCAGAGAGTAAAGAAAAAACAAACCTCATGTCATGCTGGTTGCTCGCCAATAAATGCTGAATGCTTCCTTATCAGAATGTCAGTCTTATACCAAATACAGTATGATTAAAATATTTCCTTTATTCTCCTCACCAGCATGGGAGATTATTTGGTATTTTTCAAGTAATTTTCTTGATTATTTTATTGTTCTGCATTTATTAAACTTATATAAAAATTTGAAGCAGAAAGTTTATTTGAACTGACATACTTATTTTATAAGTTGACAATCACCCTACCCAGCATGACTGTTCCCGATAGTAGCTCTATTTGCTACTAAAGTATTGGTAGTTACCTAGATAAACATTCACCTATCAGATACTTCAACTCCAAAATAGAAGATATTTTTGAACCATTGTTAGGTTAATGAGGGGGGGGGGCATTAATATATCATCATTAATTAATCATTATTGTCAGTCCTATGCTTGGGTGCGGTGATAGGTGTTCATCAACGTAGTGACCTAACTGGAGAGGTATTCATTCATGCATAGTGGCTTAGGCAAGTTGACCTGGTGGAACCCATCCCTCTCTAGGTCATACCACAGCCAATGTTCTCCAACTTGAAGGCTTGGGTCTTAGTCACGGAAATGTGGCCATTGATTCCATTTGGGGAACACTACCTTGGCCATTGACTTTAGTCTAGGAAGCCCTTCACCCACAAATGCTCTTTCTTCATTGACTGCATACATAACTATAGAACTCAGTCTACCCTATTGTGCTAGATGGCCACTGACACTAGAAGAAAGTTCATCTACCATTTGACAGCTTTTTAACTCTGCTCTGTATCTAGCCACCCTCCTCACCAGAAAAGGCTTTGTGGAGGAACCACATTAGTTGCCAATGATCAGACCATGCAACTGTATTTATATAGTTTACATTATACTTTAAAATGAAATTTACTTAGTTCTTAGAGCAAAAGCAATTCACACAAAAATGCAACAAGCTTATGGTGAAAATAAGCTTCCACTAAAAAAAAGAAAATTATCAGCACACATTCCAGTGGCTAGTGGCTTTTTCTCTGTAGTGATGTAAAACGAAAGTAGACATTACTACTACTTCATTTTTGAGGAAGAAGGACAAGATGACTCTGTGGAAGACAATTACAATATCAAACATGAAGATATCTACTATGCTACTATATCTAATATAGATGAAACTGTAATGATGTCTATCTTTGATACCGACAACAGTGAGGCAGACTAAAATCTTAATATCTCTGTAAATAGATTTTTTTCCCCTTTTTAACAGAAGTATTGGGTTTGTTATTTAAAGTTTTTGTTTATCTATATATTACATAAAAACGTTCCCAAATCAACGTGTGAAAAACTGCCAAACATAATGTCTACTCGACACATACACAATTAGGAAATATAAATTATCATTTAAATCCCACATAGACAAAATAGAATTATTCTATACTTGTATACATAAAGCAATATTTATGTTTTTTCAGTTAGGCTTGAAGCTTAATTACTTGGAACTTCAAAAGGACACATTATCTCTCCTTGAATTCACTTGATTGATTTTCTTTAGTGGCATATCAACCTCTATGGGTTATTTAATGTTGAAATTTAAATATTTTGAACAATAGTATGTTTTCAACAAAATATATTTTTAATGCAATTGTATGTCTTCAACTATAGATAAAATATATTGGTAGTCATTTTACTATATATATGTATTATTGGTTATTTTTTATATAAAAATGAATTGCTGGTATTTTTATATTATCATAGTATTTTGTTTTTGTTTGGGGGTTCACTATTTCTCCATAGCTGGGATCCTAATAAGTGCTACCACTCTGCCTTGAATCAGAACACCATAAATTATACTAATGATTGTTTAACAAGTCATATGCCCATGAAACCTGATTAACTAATGAAAATTAAACAGCACAAAAATAAAAATACTACAATTTCTTTCTTTTTTCTCCATATCTTGATAGATAAACAATTCCTATTTGTTCTTTATCTTATCAGTCTTTGTTGTATATATTAATTTGAACCATAGATATAACTTACTTTGGGTCATACTATCTTAAATATCAATGCAAATAGTCAAGAAAAAGCAACATTTAGTTCTTGTGTATAATATGCACATCTATCATGCTTAAAAATCAGGGGAAAAACTGCATATTATACATGAATAATTATTGCATGTATTATATCCAAATTGAAATTATAGAGTGAAAAAACTGACAGAATCAAATTATTTCAGAGAAAAAAATGTTTTTAACCTGAGAAACGAAGCTGAAAAAACAAAAGTTTTCAAGACAGAATATGTAACACAGAAATTTTGAAGAATGCATCATACATGATTCTTTGGTTCAGAGAATCTTTCAACAGAGAAAATCATGTCTGTTAAGATTTTTACCTCATGACTATTGCACTTTTTTTATTTTTTGACTCCTGCCTAGACTGATATGGAAAGAATCTGTCTTTTTAAATCAGAAAAGACATTTTAACTTTAATTACCATATTTTAAAGAAAAGAATTGAGAAAAAGTAAACCTGATAAAAATCTTTGCTTTTAACTTGAGATTTCTCAAAAAAATGCCAAAATATGCTATCCAAATGCTCAGCATATTCAAATAGGATCTGCACACCAAATGTAGTAAAGGTTTCTGTCACTACTCTTTATGAGCAGTCTCCTGTGTGACACAATATGCAAACTGCAGGTATGAGTTTACTTTTAAGGCAAGTGGAAATTAGGTTTCAGTTTAAGTCATTTTTTAAAATGCTAAATTTTCCCTAAAAATCTAGAGAGCACAGTTGCTTACAGTTGCAAGTCATAATTTCTGTCTTCTATGTGCCACTCACAATGACTAACTTGACTCACCAAATCAAGCACTCCTAACATCACTAATTATGGCCATTTATACACCCAAGCCCTCAGTCAAACAGAAGTGATATCACAGTATCAGTGAGAGTAGTCATCATTCAAGTATCCAAAATTATGTGATGAAATAAATATGACCCTTTTCATGAGGTGATAATAAAAGGTTTTCTACCAATATTTTGTTTTGTTTGCCATGAAATTTTGCATGAGTGAAGAAAAAGTATCATTCAGTATATTACAATTCTATATGTATTCTATTAAAACAGTTGTTTTCAAAGTCCCAGGTTAAATTCTTCCCTTTGTAGTTTGCAGGTTGTCTCAGTTACTCTCCTATTTGGAATTGTCATCTAGTAAATACTTCAGCATTATACTTATGACATATGCTTAACTAAAATTCCTCCCCATTGCCTCCTCTCACTAAAACTACTCCTCTTGGAGCAGATTGCTTTCTATATGAGAATCCGTGTTAAAAAGAGAAATTTGTAGAATTTGAAATAATCAGTACGAGTAAAAATAATATTTGTTTCTAGATTCCATAAAGGCAAAAGTTTTTAAATTATAAAAATAAAAGAAGATTTAAGAAAACAAAAAGGCTCATATTTAAGTTTGAATGATTCAAGAACACAATATTAAGTGAACAAAGCAAAGAGCATACAGCCAATAACATGAAGTTAATTAACCACATGGATAGAACAATATTCTTATATCAAAGATTGTCAATTCTTATAAATTAATAAAGAGTATCATTCAGCACATTACAATTCTCTAATGTGTATTCTATCAAAAGAATGGTTCTTATAGTCCCAAGTCATATTCTTCTCTCTGCAATCCCAGGTTATCTTGATTCCTCTCCCATTTCGAATTGTCATCAAGTACATTTTTTCACTACTACATTCATGACTGAAATTCCTCCCTGGGAATCAAGTACATCTCATTGAGAGACACTTGCATAGTACATTCTAGAATTTTTATGATAGTTAAGGAATTACTATATTTAACACCGTCACTGCTGCATAGTTATAGCATTGTTGCCTGGGATTATTCTTTTTAAAAAAAAATAGGAAACTGCAATTTATTGCAAATAAATAATGGATGTGCAGATAGTGTAATCGTTAACAACTTCAAATGAGTAATTGGCAGAATGTCTTTGAATTCTGGTTGAGTTTGTTACATTCACTATCACACAAATGCTCACTAGTCTATGAATTTATCTCTTCTCCCCTCAGCTATGGGTTAAACAGCAGGACAGACTAGACTTTCTAGTCATAGTTGGGAACTTCTCATTTTGATTTCTATTGGATACTCTACAATACAGTGTAAACTAAATGACAACCACCAATACAAAATATAATAAAAATGTCATCAAAACAGGTCATATTGTATGCTACATATTTATGTTGGCTTAGTTTATTATAGAAATATTAGGGACTGACATTTCATAGTGTCTTGAAAATTTAAAAACAGGGCGAGGCAAAAGTCGTGCAACATAGGATGGTGAGGTTTGGTGACCTCAGTGGCCACTCAACAGGACCTGTTTGGATTTTTCTGTGGGGTCATTTGAGATCAGTTGTTTATCAGATGCGTCCAAGAAATATTGTGGAACTTAAAGAATTAAATATGAATGCAGTAAAATAACAGGAAACTCTGACATGTTAATGAATCATGCAGGCACAGAATTGAAATGTGTTTTTAAAAAGAAGACATTTTGTACAGCACATACAACAATTGACTAATAAATAAAAGTTTCATGTGTAATTATACTTTTAACAAATTATCTCTATGGTGCGTGATAACTACTTTTGCCATTAAAAAGAATAGCAAATTGTGATCTCCTATGAGTTGGTTTTTGCACCTGTTGGAACTGTCCATCATTGTCATGAGGCACTACCACCAGGTATCAGCAGTGCAAGGAAGATAAATCATAAAGCAAATAAACTATTAACCTACCAAGATATCTCAACTCTGCTTATAAAACTTGGAGATCATTTTTTTTTTTCAGTCATTTCTTTTGTGAGGTGGGTGGTTAAAAAGAGATGCCTGATATGGTATCAGATTCAGTAATTTGCAATCTCTTATAAAATAGCAAAGAGTTGAAAGTTCATTAGTAAATTAGTTCCCAAATATAACAGGGACTGTTGAAAGACATTTTGAATTTAATAATTCAGAAACTGATTTTAAAAAATATACATGTGAATATTCCGTTTAAAAGTCTAAGAATATCTGCTACATTAAGTCTTGTAATCAATAATAGCAACATAATTATTTGGTGTTTTTTTTTTTGTTTTTATATAATGATAATCAATTTCAAATTGCTGCAATTATTGGTAATTGTTGCAGAATGCAAATCATATTTAATAGGCTTTTGGAGTTCATTTCATTTCACCAAGAGCAAAGCAATTGAAATTTTCATTTACATCATAATTAGTTTTACTGAGAATAATCAAATGTTAAATCATTAAATACATTTTTAACTCCACATGGCTTCTTTAGAATCTTTTCAGACATGAATTAAAGATTACTTCAATGGAAATGGTTGTAAAGATGGATTCCTGGAGATAAAACAAAGTCTAACATTATTGTACTTTATGGCACACCATCTCCTCAGATTACAGAGTTAGGCCAGATGAAATTACTGGCAGTCTATGACACCTGAGTAAAAAAATTAGCCTATCAGAGAACTTCAGATACAAGACCAATGCTTTTATATACCATTAAATAGAGTAATTAGAGTGCATAGTAATATATCTTGTTAACAGATATAAAACTGAGCATTGTCCAATTTTTATTATTTCTTTCCTCTAAACAGTTCTGATTAAACTGGCTAAATTCAGGATCACTTTCACTTCCAGAATCCTCTATTTTGTCATACTATTATGTTTGAAAGAAAAAGTCCAAAAAACATCATTCAAATGCAGCTAAAACATTTTAAAAATGAATCACAGGGATATTGCCATTAACATAAATTCTTTATAAGTGAATCTCCTTTGTTAAAGAGTGATAGAAGATTTTAAAAAATGGCCAAGTTATTTTTTTAAGCATTTTATCCTATACAAGGCAGTAAAAAGCCACTGACAAAGGGTTACTGAATGTGAAAGAATAAGAAAAAAAGAGAAACATTATTAAGGAGTGAGAACAATAGAAGAGCAATCAAGAAGAGAGTAAATAACAACTGACATTACATTTAAATTTTTAGAAAATTTAAAAGAAAAAGTCAAGACAATATGAAACTGCTAATAGATTAAGAGAGATTCTAAACAAAATTGTACCAGCAACCAGAATAATTTCACCGTACGTCAGGAGGATCAGCTATTATGATCAGGAAACAATACAGTGAATATTAACAATAACTTATTTCACAATCACAAACCAATGATTGACATTGGTTCAGATATAATTATTGTTGTTAATGCAGATAAACCAAGTGAAAAAGATTGCAGCCAAAGACATTTTTGATCAAAGAAACAGAAAAAGGTGTTTAGATAAATGAAAACTCCATGCAGCAGCAATTGATTAATTTGTTGTTTTTTACGTCTCATCAAACTTTTGAATGCTATTTAAAGCCAGAAAATATTTTTGAATTGTATGAATTTCTTGGAGATAATTTTACTGATTTTCCTAATATTTAACCCACAGCTAGGGGGAGAAGTGGATTCATACCTTTCTCAATAGTATTTGCACATAATTGAATATAACAAACCGAACTTGACTTGGAACTCAGCTCGCCGATTTCCAATACTGAGCGGTTATCAATTGTACATCTCCAAGCTTTCAGCATGTGGTATTCCTAAGCTGTCACCCATCTAGGTACTAACCAGGTTTGATATTGCTTAAGTTTGGTGATTATACAAAAATCAGTGTTTCAATATGATATAGCATAAGCCTGTAGTAGCAATTAGCAGCCAGATCAGTGACAAAAAAAAAACAAGAAAAGATACTGCTACTATTACACCATAGATGGCTGCCAGGAAGTTAGAAAAAATGAAGAATAAAAGTAATAATAAAAAAATAAAAAATACTAGACTTATTTTATTTTATTTTGTGATGAGGAACTGCGCCAGAACAGAAGTCTGTGTCTGCTTTGACATGGCAACAAATCAGTTGAAATAATCTATCACTGAAATAGTTTGAAAGTCTGGAAACTAAATTAGTGTCAGATGAGACCTCAGGCTGTAGAAAGAGAAAGAGAAACTAGTTTTATTTACATGGATGGACACAAAACACAGACTGGTTTGAGCAAAACACAAATATATGCAGAAAGATAGAAATATACAAGAATTGTTCCAGAAGTTTTTAACCTTTTTTATTTTTTAAATCATTTCAGCCCAAGCAAAGCAATAAAACCACTAAGATGCAAGAGGTTCTGAGTGTTATAGAAAAAAAAAGAAAAACAATATTAAGAGAGGACAATAAAACAACAGGAATTAAGATGGCACAGTGATGTTCAAAATTTTAAATGCAAAGTTGACTGGAAAGCAAGAAGCCAGAAGAGAGTTCTACACACAAGAAGTGCAATGGAAGAAATGATTAGCATAGAACTTACGGTTACATCTAGCCATTTCAACTGTAAAATGATGAGACCTTGCCACCAATCTAGTACTATGCTTAAATTCATAAAGTCTAGTTACCATAGAGGAAAGTTTATCAGAACAATTACCATGCAAGTATTTATAACAACACAGGGAAGCTATGTTATGGTGACAGGAAAGTGACTGAATGTGAGACCCCAGGTCAGAACTAATAACACTGCAGATTCTTTGGATTTTATCAATAATCTCTAAATACATAGAAGCACCAGACTAGATGTGGCAGCAGTATTCAAAGTATGAATGATAGACTTATAAACATGTAAGGTAGATTCAGGTGAGAAAAAATTGTCTAGCACAAAATGGTAAACCAACTTTCCTAACAGCAGTCCTGAATACGATTCTGTTTACTTGAAGATTTTATTAAAACGGTACAAAATTTAATTATAGCAAATAAAACTGACATAATTAAAAGGGACAAAAAGGGAAAACAACTGCATTAGTTGGCAATATGAAATTAGAAAAAAATAAAAGAGAGCAACAGAATTAGCTAACAGGTTATCACTCCACACACATCAGAACTCGATTGAGCAAAGTAAAAGTACTTTTCATTGTGCACAACCAATAAAAATGGAAACACATGAAAGAAAATACACAGGTCATCAACAGTATACAGGAGGACGCAAAAGTAGGTATACAGTACTGAAAAACAAAATATGCACACAAAACGTATCATATTGATTATACAGACACATCATTAAAAGATTTAGGAAATAAATATTTGGTTCATTCAATCTTTAAACTGTGGGCATTGTACCCTGCAGCTACTATTTCAAAATTTATTTATTTTTAATGCAAAAGTAATACAGGTTGTATATATAAAAAAAGCTATAATATTAATTTTAAAAATGAATAAATACAAAAACAACCTACTTAAATTTTACTGTAATTTCTATCAAAATCACAAGGTTATTTTTGCTTTAAAATTTCAGTTAAATTACCTTGAAATGTTATGAAAATATTCTTATTAATTTTCATGCTCAGAATAACTTTTTGGGGCTTTAAGAATCGTTCTCTTTGTATTCTTTTTCTATATAAAGAATATTAACACACCAACTATTCACAATGAAGTTTTATATTAAAAAAAAAATGTTCATTTACAATAATTTACCTTGTGACATCAATGATACAATAATGCTATTATGTTAAATAATGCTATTAATTATCAAAGCAGCAAACAGAAAATAAGTCATTATTTCCTAAGAACCAAATGTGGGTGGAAGGGAATCAGATTTGTGTTACTATGGTAATTTACAATGGTACTGAGATTTGTGAAATGGCAGGAATTTTGACAATCTAAATTAAACACAGTCAATAAGAGATACATTGACCTGTATGGAGATAACAGTTTAATTGCATTCATGAACTGCAATAACACAAATAGATTTTTTTTAAAAATTAAAAAAAATTTTTTTAAAGATCTGGGGTTCATTGTTAAAATAAGAAACTTGGAAAGTAAGTTTCTTTGATGATACAATGTATCTCATAAAAAGGAATTTACCAACTGTATTGGAAAATGGTTGTGTTATTTCTTCATTGCATTGAATGAAGATTACACATTCAAGAAGTAGAAGGTCACTTGGAGTCAATGTAGTCTTGCTGAAATCAGTAATAAGCAGATACACTAAATCTCTAACTCTACTTTTCCTCTCTCTTTCTACTGACAATTCTCAGCATCAGTCTATATGTATTTAGACGAGTCCAAGTCCTCTTCTGGAGAGGTGTGTTCATCTTGAAACCCCCCCTTTAGATATGCACTTTCTTTACTTGATACTTTTTCCAACATGGGCCCACTTCCAACATTTCAGTTGGATTATGTTTTTACTTAATCTGATGTTGTATTGTAATTTTAGTTTTAGGAATAGGTACTTCAAAAGTATTATAAAATGTCTATCAGTAAATTAAATTGTACCGGTTGCTTATTCTGTGCATATCTAGACCTCAATTGATTAATATGTCTCTTATGACAAAATCATCCACCTTTGACAATGTACATCATACTATTGACCAATTTTTCCTTCCTGCCAATTTTTTTTCCAGCCTTAAAGCTTTTAAAGAAAACATTATCACTGATCTTAAATTATCTGGTAGGCTGAAATTGCTGAACTTTGTTCTTATTCTCTGGCAGTAATTTGTCAAAAATGAATCCAACTTTTCTAGCAAACGAGTTCTGCAGGTGGCATTTTTGCAATGACATTCGCATTTGACATCATTCGATACATGCTCAAAAATTCTTGTTATGCTGTTTCTTCAGTTTCCAAGCCTTTAGCTTTTCTTAATTCTCTTTTGAAGGTGTACACAAACATTCTGCTTGACCATTTGACCTTGAATAATAAATTGGCATTGTCAAACATTCAATTGCATAGCTTCTGCATAAATTTTAAAACTCATGAGAAGTAAACTGAGTTCCATTATCAGATACCACACTGTCAGGTACTCCAAACCTTGCAAAAAGTTTGCACAAGAATTTAATCATTATTGCAGTAGTAGGTTGTTTACACTTTAATATCTGGGGCTATTTTGTGAAACTGTTGAGAACAATTAAATAGTATGAACCATTTAGTGGTCCAGCAAAGTCCATATGTAGTCTTGCCCACAGTTTATCAGTGTTTGGATATGCCTGATAATTTATTGGTCGTGAATTTGCTGCTGAATTACAACCATTACATGTTCTAACTGTATTTTGGACATCTTTGTCTAACTTTACCAAATACACGTAGCTTCTTATTAAGGACTTCATCCTCACTATTTCTGGATTTCCTATGTGGAATTGTTTTAAAATCCTTTTTTGTAGTGATAATGGAATTACTATTCTTTCTGTGTACAGAAGTACTCCATCATAAATAGAGAATGCTGTATTATTGTTAGCAGGTTTAAGTTTAGTTTGTATCCTTTATAGAATGAATATTGATATTGTCTATCATGACTGGCAATTCTTTAATAGTGTTACACATCAGGCTTTTAGAAGCAATCTTCAAAAAATCTTCAAGCCATCTGCATGTCCCAATTTCTTTGACGATAGAAATTCCATCTTGAAATTATAGTTCAACAAAATCATAGCCCAACACTGCAGTATGTGTGGGAATATACTTAATAATGGATGATTATCAGTTTGCAGTATGAATTTTCTTCCTAATATCAACCTGTGAAATTTCTTTACAGCAAAAATTATACCAAGCACTTTCTTTTCAATTTGACTGTAGCATTTTATCATATTTGTCAAACCTCTTGAAGCATGAGCAACTGCTTTCACTGTACCATCTTCAAATTTATGGCCTATTACCACTTTTATGCTGTATTCACTCACTTTTGACACTACTATTATCTGTTAGTGCAGGTCGTAATGTGTCAGTGATAACACTGAAGTTAGTAATTTTTTATTTGGTTCAAAAGCTTTTTGACATTCTGCTGGCCAATTCCATTTCATACCCTTCTTAAGTAAATTATTCAAAGGTGCTCACAATTTGTACATATCTGGCACATAAATATTATAATAATTTGCTAATCTGAGAAATGATTGCAGGGTCACCAAATTTGCCAAGGGAGGCATGTCTTTAATGACACTTGCTCATGCAGAATCTGGTGGTCTTCCTTTTTCATTGATTATCTGACCTAAATATTTAATTCTGTCCAGAAAAAATTGACATTTCTGTTCATAGATTTTGAAACCATAATCCTGTAGTCTCTGAAATACTTCCTGAATCAGTTTTACATGCTATATTTTCATCACACTCTTAATAAGTATATCATCTATGTAAGCAACAACACCGTCTCGTCCACTTTTTATATATATAAGAGACATATATACATAATCAAATCACCACATTTTATGATAATTTTTAAATATTAATTGTATTTCACAGATATGAACAGACCCTTTACTGAGGAACATATATGCAGAAAAGCAATTTGCACATCAATTATGAAATATACATATTAATATTCCCTAACACATCTCACTCAAATTTCACACAGACACATTATGCAGTACTAGATCAGGGACAAGCTTCATCATTTTACAGTTGAAATGGCTAGATGTAACTGTAAGTTCTATGCTAACAGTTTCTTCAACTGAACTTCTTGCTAATGGAACTCTCTTCCATCTTCTTCCTTTCCAGTCAACTTTAATGTTCAAAAATTTAAATGACAATGTCGATCAGATCATCATCTTCTAGCTTTTTAATACTTGTTCTTTTATTGTACATACTCACTCCTTAATAGCGTTTTCCTCTTCTCATATTCTCTCACACTCAGTAACCTCTTGGATCTTACTGGCTTTATTGCCTTGCTTAAGGTGAAATGATAAAAAAAAAAAAATAAGTGACATGCACACATTCCACTGTGTACATGTAAATAACATCTGACTTGGCAAATTTGTAACAGCAGGAGTCATTGCACACACATCACACTTTGAATTGAAATGCCAATCAATAACTACATTTGTAGTTTATTGCTTTTGGTCCCAAAAGTGATGCCAACTGAGTTAGAAATTTTGGCCAATCTTGGTAAATAATCAATCAATCTCAACCACTGCCACTGACAGACCAACTTCCACAATAAGCAATCAGTCTTCAACAAGGTTTTGTTTGATAAGTAGTTTAGACAACAGATTAGTTCCAGCCATACAAAGCTAAGAAATAGTCTAAATGACACAAAAAAAAAAAAAAAGATTCTATGGCTTGAAAGGCATTAAATCACCTATAAACATTATTTTTTTATCCCCAACATTCATAAAACCCATACTTAAAACATGTAAAATCCAGAAACCTGTCTTTCACTCGAACACATCAATTATTTCCTGATGCACCCAAATCTCGTATATAATAATAATATCCATGATAGAATTATACCCACATACATACCTACAAATTTTGCACAATCTTTTCCTTGCCCATAGAATTCATCCCAACATTAATAACACACATTTAACCAACGGTCAACACCAAATCTGACCAGACCAACTAGAAATTCAGTACACACATACAGCGGGTTATGATAAGTTTTTAGCCACCCTTAATCAAATCAATTTTGGCTTGTTTAATAATGCCTCTTCTTTTTTTTTTCAGACAATACCATGTTAGTATCAAGCTACTCTCATCTATGAACAATAGTTAACTTACATCTTACAATAAAAGTTTGTGAAAGTAAGGAAATTAGTGAATTTCAACAAGGGCAAATAATAGGATAGCATCAGTGTGGCAAGTCAAATACAGAAATTGCTAGGTTTTTCCAGGTTAATCATCAAACGGTTAATAATATTGTCAAAAAATTTAATGAAGAAGGCCATTGTTGTGTGGAACAATGTTCAGGAAGACCAAGCATAGTGTCTGAGCGAACGTAAAGGGTACTGAATAGAGAAGTCATCAGAAACCATCATCAGAGTGTCAACGATGTCACCAACAACATGGAAATGTCGCCATATGTGGTGAGAAAGACTCTGAAAGAGCTAGACTATCAAAGAAGAGTTGCAAGAAAGAAGCCCTTGATTTCAGAGATTAACAGGAACAGGTGTATGGACTGGGCAAAAGAATTCAAGAGCAAAGATTATGAATTTTGGCAGTCTATAATTTGGTCAGATGAAAGTAAATTTTGCCAATATTCTAATTTGAGATTGGTTTAATTTTAGAACAATGTTTGCAGGTGACTGTGAAACATGGAGAGATTGGTGTAATGGTGTGGGATGCTGTCTGGTTTGGAGGGAAATCTGAGCTGATTCTTGTTGACAAGTGGTTGAAGGGTTCAAAATACTGTCAAATATTACAGAAAGGACTACTCTCACTATTTGAAACCAATCAGATTGACAAGAATGTCTACCTTTTTCAAGAAGATGGAGCTCCATGTCATATGAGCAAAGTAGCAAAGGCCTGGAAGGAATCACAAGGAATCAAGTCACTGCCATGGGTAGCCCAAAATCCTGACATGAATCCAAATCAATCTTTATTGCCATATTCAAAAAGCACATGGCCCAGTGGATAGAAGCGTTGGTTGAAGTAATCCAAAAAATGACTTGACCAAAAGAGTTGTGAGTTTAATACCTGGCCACAGAAGAGGAAACAAAAACTTGGAGAGTTACTAAAAGGGAATTAACTGATACTGAGATATGCAAAAAAGTTTTGGCAAATGGAATTACAACAATCTATCCCTACAGACTAAATAAAGGATTTGATTCAAAATTCCAATGTATGTCACCTGAAGAAAATTGAAACATACAAGGGTTGAAATGTTATGAATATGGCAATAAAGATAAGGACAACAGTCCAAATGATGTAAATAGTGTAAATGCTTTTCATTCTTGCTTATACTGTGGTCTGATGAACAGATTTTTCCTATAATTTTTTTTTTTTTTTTTACTTCTGTCTCCACCTAAACTCTGAAATTTTATTTACTATTTCACCACTCTTAATGGAAGTAGATAAGTTTGCCTATCGTCTGGTTAACTGTAGTGTGATGATTTACTTGAGTATCGTTAACTATGATATTAAATTCTATATCATTTCTATTTATAGCCATTCACTAAGCATAGTTTAGATGTGGCACAAGGCCGAAAGTATGGAGCACCTAGTGAGTATCAAACTAAGTCAGTCATAAGTGATTTAACAAAACAAGCTTGCTAACCATTATACCATGAAGTGCCCAGACAAATTTTTTAGTAAAAGAAAAAAAATTGCAAAATCTCATGGCTAAATTATCAAATTCCACTTAAGTGGTCAGGTTACAATGGTGACCCTTATTCATCAACCTGTGAGCAACCTTCACCTTGTACTCAGATTAACACTCACTAAGTTTGGACTATTATAGAGGGAGTGGGGGCAAAAAAAGTACCCTTTCTACTATCAGTGCCTCCGAATATTTTAGTTAAGTTTCTTGTAAACCATATATAAGCATTATCAACTTTCAGAATTATTAATATTACATTTTAGGTATTTAGTCAGATGGTAAATATACAAGGCAAAATCTGCTTATTTCGGATACAAACATTTTTTTAGTATTTCTTAAGAAAGTAACTCAAAATTTTAATAATTAGTTTCTTTTATAAATCCAATTACATAACCATTAAGCATGAAACATATTGCATATAAAGATTTAAAAGAATAGTAATACCTACATTTGTGTGTACTCTCTCTCTCTATATATATATATATACATACATACACACACACTCAATGATTTTCTCATATATATATATATATATATATATATATATATATATATATATATATATATGAGAGAGACAATGAAATTTCTTGGACACATAATGAAAAAAAGAGAGCTTGAAGAATTTGACACTCACAGGATATAATGAAGGCAAAAGGGACAGAGGAAACAGCAATAACCTACCTAACAAGCTTGTTTAAATGGATGGCAGAACAAGGAATGGGAGAGATGATGAAAAGACAAATCTTACTGAGAGCTACAAAGGACAGGAGAATCATGACCATCTATGTCCTGAATGGACATGGCATATAGTATACATAGTTTGTGTGAATAATAAATAAATTTTCCAATTTTATACATTTCACCATTTCTTTCCTTATTTTGATATTATCTTACATTGGTCATTTTACTTGTATTAACAATATAACTGATAAATTGGTCATTTCACTGACATAAATATAACCGATTCATTTTTACTTTTCCATTGAAAGCAAAAGTCATAAAAACTTCTTAATATTTCCTCCAACTTTTCATCTTTTAAATAAGTTTTTTTACTTTATATTTAGTCAATAAGCATTTACTTGGTTCAAGGTTAGGTTGGTTGATTTTTATGAGATGTCAACCCTTGTAGGGTTATTTAATGTTAAAATCAGTCTTTTTTATTTTTATTTGAGTCTATGAGCAATTACTTTGTTTGGGAATAGGTAAATACTATTTGTTTATATTTGAGTCTGTTAACATTTACTTGGTAGTCTGGTTACATTTTTGGAAGGAGTGTTGCTCTTCTGCTGGTGATGCAATTGGCATATTCTTGTCCACATGATATAACTATGTAGATTCCCATAGCCTCTTCTACAATGATTAATAGGTACAGCAGTTAAGAAATGAACACAGTGAATTGTAAAAAAAAACAAACACATACAGCTAAAACCCACCATGCCACATACACTGTGACAAATTATCCCCTCTCTTTCCACATCCATTAGTAAGGAGGAAATTCCATTTGAACAACTTTGCCCCAAGAACTGCTACTTTGTGGATGAGGATGCTTTCCCAATCACTACAATATTAACAAATTCAAGTCTACTCAACAATTATCTTTCCTACATCTACTTATAAACTGCACTTCTTACCTCCTCCTCTTGCATTCATACAAAAACCTCATTCAGTAACTATATGCCTTGAGTGGCTCTTGGGATGTCTACTGAATGAAAAAAAAATAAAAAAGTGGATCACAATATACCAAAATGGGAAAAGCCATAAAAGAACTTGAAAGACCTGCAGATGTTGGAGGAGACATGCCCCATGGTCTAAAAATTAGATTTTCCAGCCAGTTGTTAAGCAGTTTGAGAAACACTTTGAAAAACTCTAAAAAGAAGAAAGATTTGCCAACAAGTTAAACCAGTCTCAATAGAGACATCTGCTGACATACAAACATCTGTGCTAATTGAAAACTCTTCCTTTTCAGCAAAAGAGAGATGTGAAAAATCATAATCAAAGGCTTGATGACAATAAAATCACTTGGCAGTTTCTCTTGTATTCAACCATTTCATTTTGCTTTCTTCTTTTGGTGAGTTGTTAAAACCAAAGTTTGAAAAATAATATTTATAATTCATATGATCTTTCCCACTCGCAGAAACAGTTCTAAGATTTTAAATAACAAGAAATAGATCCATTCAAATCAACATACACACACCTTGACATATAAACCGTTTTTGCTTTGTTTTTTGTATGTTTTATAAAGAAATCCATTTTTTTTTTTTAATTAGATTCCTTTTTATATTTATTGTTGTGGGAAGTTACTCTACAACCTGTAAACATGGAAATCAAATTTAGCTGGTAATTCCACCAACAATATTATAAATATGATAAAAATGTCATATTTCAAACTTGATTTTTTTTTTAGCAAAATCAAAAAGAATATTAACCTTTAGCACTCTGTATTATTAATATTACTTCATTTTTACAATGCCTCTCAATTGCCGTATCCTTATTGTAGATTTCACTCAAAATTGTTTTCTGCTGCCATACAAGATATGACAACTATGAAATTCAGCGATCAGAGTCACCTTCAGTGACAACATAAACTTTTGTACAGTAAATGAAATCATATACAGAGTGATAAATGTTAACGTCATTAAATTTTAATAGCTATTTTTTTAAGTGTGATTCAGGACTTAGGAAGTCATGACTGAAAATCTCAGCCATTATTCTATGGGTTTCCATAAACAATATAGATTGAAAATAAAAAAATAAGCTGCTGGCAAGGTTCTTGTCTAAGGGGGACTATAAATAATCCCACTAAGACAAGAACTGGAAAGGGTAACAAATGTCCCTGTGTAAATGGTGCAATTTTATTTACTATTTATTTTTATTATTTTATTTTTTCCTCAATAGGAATAGATAGCTTAGCCTATAGTCTGATTCAGTCCTCTCTGGCCTTTTGAACAGGTGTAGAGGTTTAACCCTTCTTTGCTGTTTAGGATTGGGTTCCTAGTTCCTTTTAAAGTCTGCTTACCTTGTTGCTTACCTTTCTTTAATATTTGTGAATTGCTATGACATCTTGGGGAAAAACATTGATGTGGTTTTCTATCTTTAAAAATAGTTGCTGCTAGTCTGCACTGCCTTATAAACAATCACTGGAGTAGGAAAGAATTGATGGATTCATGCCTTTCCCAAATGGCATTAGTGCAATAGTGAATCTATTGGAATTTGAACTCTACTCATCAGTTCTACTTTTCACAAGAATAGGTTTTTCACCTGTACAGACCCTTAACAGACATTACTATTCTTTAAAACCAATACAAAAAAGGGATTATTTTCTTTAAATCTAATTTATATATAACAAACAGTAAATTAATTAGTTTACATTATTTGGACCCTTATCCTCATCTTCATTGCCATATTCACAACATTTCGGCCAATTACCTGAAGAAGGCCGGAGCACACAACAGCTAAAACATTGAGAATATGGCAATGAAGATGAGGATAACAGTCCAAATAATGTAAATAATCATAATACCTCATCTCAGCAATATAGACAGTAAATCAATTGCTTATTTAAATCAAGTTCCTATCAGAAATTGAACAAAAGTCAATGTCAACTAACTTAGGTAAAAAAAATAGGATATATTTATATGAGAAATATATTGCGTAAGCATACATTTCAGCTTATAATATCTATCCTGATTAAAAATACTGAAAATATATTTGGGGATGTCAAATTTTGTTATGCAAATTGCAACATAAAATGACATTGATAAATGCATTCATGAAGATATTGACCAAAGAAACACATTTCACTCTTATACACCTAAATAATCTGATGTTATTATGATCTCCCTGGCATTCTATAACTGTTACCAACTTTAAAAAAATTTTAAACTTTTTTCTCAATTTTGTTTGCAATAGTTTTTACTATTTCCCAGAAATCTTTTTTGAATATTGTTTTCTATTTGCATATACATCTCTCTTAATGTTAAAATACTAGCTTTGGATGCTTTTTTATTATCAACCCAACAGATTTTTATTAATTTAAATGTTATTTTTAGTGGATACCCATATTTGAGTAGATGCTCCATTTATTTTTTAAACAGTATTTTTATTTGTCTACAAGCTTGAACATCTGAGAAATCTTATTAAAGAAAATGCACCCTCAAATAGGATTCAAACCTACATCCTCATTTGCCGGAGAAACTGTCATTTGATCTGACATGCTTTAGACCTCTTGTCTACAAAGAGCTTCATAACCAAGCAAAGTTCTATTTGCTTTTAAAGTACAGTTTACTTGTTTAGATTTCTTTGAAAGTCATAATGAAACTGAACTGCTATACCTGAACAAGTAAATTTCTACAGTTCGTTTATAATTCTTGACAAAATGTTACCTTGATTCATGTGGCCTCACAATTACAACATTAAGAGTATCTCAAAATAACAATTTTCATAAGAAATAGTTAGTTTCAACAAAATATGTCTCTCCTGGTTTCCAATGATAGTCACACTAAATCAAGCAAACACAGCATGGATATATCTGCAGACAAATACAGCAAATTCCACAAATATGAGACAGGTAGGATGTGAAGGACCACAAAAATGACTTGTTTATTAACATCTAATTGTATAAAGGACATTTCTGTCATGACATCCCCCCCCCCCGGTTAGATTGAAAATAGTGAAAGTGGCTCAAGTTTCACTTTTTTATTTACTTAAATCACAACTTTTGATTTCACTTTTGTAGTTGCATTGACATGGAAACACTGTTTTCAAAGTGATGTCAAAATCCATACATGGGGGTCTGCATTTGTTGAAGTCAAAGCTCTCCTTAGAAATGGTGACAATACCAGAAATGTTGAAAAATGGACATTTGAGTTTGTGAAAAATATTGACATGATAAAGCAAAATGGATTTCATTTTTTAAATCAGCACCCCAAAATTACTTGGACACATGTCTCCAACACCAGACTGCAAAAAACATCTTCCATAGTGTAATAAATAAAACTCAAATTCTTTAAAAATTGCTTTGTTTACATTTCAGATACAAAACTAAGCAGTTATGACTACCAAAGAAATCTGAACAAGTCAGTGTGCTTTAAAGGCAACTAGAATGTTGTTTAATTATGAAGCAATTTGTAGTTCTACATTTATCACTAAAATTTGCTAATGTTTTATTTACTATATATATATATATATATATATATATATATATATATATATATATATATATATATATGATAAACAACCTTTGAGTTGCATAATTTAATTTCACACCACCTAATAAGTTATTGAAAATATTTCTAATATAAACAGATGGGCTGAAATTTACACCATATATTTATCATATAAGTATATCCAGAAAATTTTACTAATTGGCTGGTTAATACCAATTCTTTTATTTTTTTTATGCGACATCCATTCAAGATATAAACAATTATGACCCTCCACAGATACCTTTTCTTTTTTCTTTATTATCTGAATTACCAATACAATACAAATACTTACATCATAAAATCTGACAGTATTTATCAAATGAGATTTATCATTTATAAATTTTTTAAAAACTGAAGAACAAAAATAACAATGAGTTTATAAATTTCAATTGTTTCTTATTGTTCCAGTCACAAATTTGGTGAATATTTCTCATTCATTGTCACTAAAGAATCATTCTTTATGTGAACCACTGCTCTGTCGAACTGACTTCCAAGAGGATGTTTCCCTGATCACTACAGTCTTAACCTATTCAAGTCTAGGTTTAACAGTTATCTTCCCCTCCTATCCATATAAACTACCATTTACTGTAACCCTCTACCTCGAGTGACTCCTGGGCCTTGTACAGGCTGACACACATTGTAAAAAAAAAAAAAAAAAAATCAATATACTTTCCAGAAATTGAAACCAAGTAAGCAGTGAGAACTAAAATCTCTATTCAAAGAATTACAGTATAAAAATCCATGAAAACTACCAAGGGATACCAATCCCTAATGAAGAGACGTTGTGGGGGTGGGGAATGAAACCTTAAAACTATGACATTTTTAACATATGAATATTTTTAGTTTAGAAAAAAAATCACTCCTGAGTAGCAGACAAGTGTCCCACTTCTCTGTTGACCCGTCAACTCATTTCCGAAAATCTGATCAAATGACCAAACATCAGAATTAGGTGGGGGTGGGGCTCTTAGTCAAGCTGATATTTTTTTCAGCACTCCTTTATATGAGAGTGTAAAAACATTTATGGCATACTATTTTGAACACAAACCAAGAAGACATTTTAAATCTTTCACCAATAGACAGGCTTATGGCCATATCACATATTCTTGTATAATCACCAAAGTTAAGCAACATCAAGTCTGGTCAATACCTAGATAGGTAACCATTTTGGGAATACCAGGTGCTGAGGCTTGAATGTGTAGGTAGTTTAAATGATAATGGCTCAGGACTGGAAACCAGAGAGCTGAGTTCCAATTCCAGTCAGTTGCATTATATATACACTTATGTACAAATACCCTTGGGAAAGATATGAATCCACCTTTTCTCCCTCTAGCTATTTGTTAATTAGGACTTGTATCACTAAAAATCATTATCTTCAAAAAATTCTTACAATCTAAAAATATTTTCTGGTTTTAAATAACAAAGGGTTGATAAGCTGTAATAAATAAATCAGTCAATTCACCAATAGACTAGACAGGACAATAAGTTTCCATTCTCAGAAGAAAAAATCCCCGAAAGTTAAACAGTAGAAATATTCACTTTAATAAGCTCAACAATCTAAACTCTTCAGAAGAGAAATAATTCTTTTGGCAAAATTCTTCATAATCAAAAGCTATCTTAGTTAATTTAACAATATATTGTTGGATTATTTAATTAATAAGTACTATTCATTAGATCCAATGTATTTTTAAAAGCCAAACTAGGTTTTTAAGATGGATCAAAAATGTTCCAAGTTTGTATGCAGTCAGGTTTGTTGGGTTTCTGCCTGAGTCTGCAAGCATCCACTTACCTACCTGTTGCAGCATTCACCGGGTTGGTTGAGTCAGCTCTGTCAAATGAATCTGCTGCATCTGAATGAAAGCTGATCAAGTGTAACAAAGGTCATATTCATTCAGATGAGCAAATCCATAGGAGGAGCTTGAGTGGGAATCTGGATTCACGAGGGGTCCCCAGCCACAGGAGAAGAGATGGATTTATATCTCTCCCAAGAGTATTAGCATGTAATTAAATGTAATGAACTCAACTGGAAATTGATCTCTAATTCCTCAATCCAAGATGCTAACCATTACTCCAATGTGCATCCTATAAGCATCCACTTGAAATGTGATGACATTCTTCTTCAAGAGGAAGAAGGGTTTTACTCCCTGTGAGTTTTGCAGCAGTCAGCATATTCCATGCTTCACAGTTTATTTCTTTTTATAAAGGAAACTAGATAGTTCAAAGATAATTTGAAATCTATGCAATACATTCTTATTCAAATAAGCAACAGTTTGTTTTTTTTAAACCTGTGCCTGTTAATATATAGCTGGCACATGCTATCAGTAATTATTCAAGGTAGGCAGCTTGTGACTTATGTAGTAAAACTACAAAAAAATAAAATATTTTGCATTTTATGGATAATAATCAGCATAACTTTGTTGGATTAGGCGTATATTGAGCCACAGAAGGAAAATGTAACTGCTGATCTATTTTTATTCAGGGTAGGCACTGCGTACCAAGACAACACATCCCTGATATATAGGATTATATGATAATTTATCAGAAACATCCTTTCTGTATTATGTGAATTATTCAAACCTGAAGAAATATAAAAATTAAATGCAACTTGTCGATTGGTAACAAATATTAAATGAACAACTTTCAATGCCATGACATTTATTTTAATTATTAATAAATAATAACATCTTTATCAACGATTCATATGACTTAAATGGGAAACAGAAAATTATTTTATTCAATATAAGTAAGATTTAATGAATCAATATTTAATTGATTTTTTTTTTTACAGCTTATCAATATTTTGCAGATTATTTAAAGCCAGAAAATATTTATACAATGTTAGAAGATTTTGAGATATCAATGATTTACTAATACAATTCCTACTAATTAACTCATAGCTGGAGAGAGAAGGGGTGGATTGATGCCTTTCTCAAGGCTGTGCAAAAATGAACATAACAAACACAACTGAATTTCCAATTTCAAGCAGCTATCCATTGCACCACCCACACATCCATGCTTACATCACTTGGTATTACCATCTAGGTAATGACCAGACTCGATGTTGCTTAACTTTGGTGATTGTATGAGAACTGTTGTTTCAATGTGATATGGACCTAAGCCTAATTAATCAAGAAGAATGTACAATAATGCATATAGTGTGAATAAATTTATAAATAAACACACAAAATTTGTTTTAAATATTTGTGCAGCAGGATCATGATAGCTCAGAGCCTTTGTACAAACAATTTTCATTATTTTTTTTAACAACATCACAAGACTGTTAGTAAGTACTATTCAAAGAGCCAATGTATTTTCAAAACCTGACTAGGTTTTTAAGATGGGACAAAAATGTTCCAATAGAATTATTATGTAACAAACAAATGGAATTCATTTACAAAAAATTAACAACCAGTATCATGAATAGATATTATATAGATATTATTTTATTATTTTGGTCGGTGGCCGATGAAGACAGAGTATCGCACGTGTTAATACACGTATGTTAAAATATATATATATATATATATATATATATATATGATAATAGAGGTTGTTGCAGCAAAATCCGACACTTGACAAAAAGAAAACGAAATAGGCAATAAAAACAAAAGTTGTATATGCAGATACCTGACAGTTTATTTAGCAGCAGTTAGACTTACATACTACAGTGTAACCCGGATATAAAAGAGTTGTCGGGACTTATATCCGGGTTTGGTCTATTTTGTTTTATTAACACAGGCTCTAATTTGGGACCAGATAAAATCTCTTATATCCGGGTTTCTCTTATATCCTGGTTTCTCATATATCCGGGTTTGGTCTATTTTATATACATTAACACAGGCTCTAATTTGGGACCAGAGAAAATCTCTTATATCCGGGTTTCTTTTATATCCGGGTCTCTTATATCCGGGTTACACTGTACATTATTTTTCAATGTAACCACCGCTGGTGGTGACACCCATCTCAAGGCGGGCGCGAAATGAGTCACACTGAGTTGCTGAGATGGACACACTGATGGTCTGACAGGGGGCCACCAACAATAAATACTAGTGGCATGCCACCCAGTGGCAGATTGGTGGCTTGCATGTAAAAGTGGCACTGAGAAGAGATTGATGTAATGAGCACATCAATAAAACAAAATTAAAAAAATAGCAATATAAATTTCAATGAGTTGAAATGTCCAACAACAACAAATTATCCATTCAGCAATTAATTTTGATTAATTTTTTTAAAATAATTATCACATGAAAATAAAATGTAAAATAATAGAACCTATATAGAACATTCTGTATGTCTGATGCATATTAAATGACAGATGAGACAATGAAGAGTTTGTTTGGGTTGCTGATCCTAATTTGCCAGACATTGCCATCCTCAAACCAAAACCAATGAAAAATGATCAACTCCCAAAAAAAGATGCAAATTTAAAGATTTCTTCTTGGCTTATTTTCTTAGTGCAGTAATGTTAATTAAAAGTTTATAATTTGAGATAAGGAATCCATGTAAATTTTGTTGAATATTAAAGCAAAAGATTTATCATGGGAAAAATAAACAGCATTACAGGCTCAAAATGAAAACTAAGAATTCCAAGATAAGGTAGCAAAGGAAAGCAAAAAGAAAAGACTAACTATTAACTATAAGAAGAAAGAATGTATAGTTGTCAGCAAGAGAGACAGCTAAAGATGCGAGCTTTGAACTGGAAATATCAGAATCAAACAGGTAACAGAAATGGGATACAAAATCCAAGGGCACATTGAAATAGCAAAAGATGCCATCAAGAAAACAAGCAAAGTATTAAGACATTGGCAAAAAAAAAAAGAAAAACGGAATTGCTTTGTTATATCTATACTTTTATATATCAATAAATACGAGATAATTTCCGTTAAGATGAAGAAATGGAAAGCAACAGGGATATGGTTCAACAGATGAATGCTGAGAATACTATGGACTGAATATATGAGCTATGTGGAAGTTTTAAAGAAAATGGAAATTAGAAGGACACTTATACTTACAATCTGAAGGAGGTTGTTGAAATGTCATGGGAACTTCCATAAATACTACAATCTTAACCTCTTCAAGTTAAAGAAGAATCATTATCAATCCTCATTATCCTCATAATATTCACTTCCTACAATCTCCTCCTCCATTAATCTCACATACCTCATTCCCCCATTGCCATTTTAAGAGTAATCCTCTACTTTGAGTGGCCCTCAAACCTTGTATAGAGTGAATTTTAGTATTAAAACAAAAAACATATACAAGAAAAGAGTGGCAAATGTAAACAGTAACTTACCTAATGAGTCTGTGAATGGGGGTGAAAAAGAGGAATGATGAAAAGTTAGCTGTTGACTAAATAAAAACTCAAGTCATTCATAGTTGCAATAAAATGAAAATCATCGGAGAAAAAAATAGACTTAAAAAAGACTGGTGATTAAACCACCAAATTCTGACATTCAAGATGAGGAAAGGAGGTATTGTCAGTGGTCAGGAATTAAAATAATTGCTAACAAAACAGGACTATTATATTTATAATTTTGATAAAAGAATTTTAAGCACTGATTACAATTTGACCATTATAATAAAGTACAGTTTATGTGAATGGTTGGGAGTTGTGATATGGTAAAGAATCAAATGTTGCTTAGAGCTACAAGTGACAAGAAGTTGTGGAGAGCCATGATTGCCCATTTTCTGAAATGACATGGCATATAAAAAGATTAAAGGCTTTTCATTTAAGCCACAGGAGATGAAACTAGAGGTATTTCTGTACTACTTAATTCTTTTTCGAAATTCAGTCCATAAAGAAAGCAATGGATACTTTAAAAAACTGGTTGTGCCAATGGGAAAAAAAGACATGAAACTAAGTAAATAAATACTTTTGTGAAGACTTTGGCTGAGTGGACTGAATGTCTAGATAAACACAAATTCTTGATAAGGAATAGAGAAAGAAGCTGTTGCTATTGCTTGCTCGATACATAAGCATCATTTGCTTATATAGGTAAGAATGTCACATAAAAACAAAAATTCTATATCAGATAACACTGGAATATATTGGGTTTCTTTGAAAACATACTTTGTATAATCTCAGGAGATGGACTGGATATTGAAACAGACAAACAATTCCATCCAAGGTAACACGAGTTTTAAATAACCAGTTCCTTGCATACTGAGTAACTTTGGGGCAATCAATGTCTCTTTTATATCTACACATACTCTCTCATATATATATATATATATATATATTTACCCATCACACCCTATATATATATATATATATATATATAGGGTGTGATGGGTAAATTGTCACCATTTTATATTTTTAATTTCACACATGCATGTTGTTTTTGATTTTGTCAACTGCACAGTATAGTAGGGTCAGTTGGGCACTGTCTGTGAGAAAAAGAACACCATGACGCAATTCACTCCACCAGAAATTTGGAAACCATATGCTGTACTGTTTGGCATTTGCACCAGAACCTCCAATACGAACAATTCAGAGTGTTTGGTTGTCAATCTGAGGACAATGGAGAGGATTTGGAAAGAGTTGAATGAGTTTATTTGTGATTACAAAGATATGGCAGCTTGGAAAACTCTGATCACTGATTAAAAAAGAACTCCCAAATTTATTGGTGAGGACCTCAGATTCAACATGGAGGCCACCATCAAGTGCCTTGAGGAGATAGTGCTACCCTGGGTCAAGAGGGTGGTTGCTGGAAGATCTTATGCCTGGCAACAGGACTCTGAACCATGCCACACATGCAGGAGAACACAGTCATGGCTGTAAGATATTTTCTGTGACCATATCACTCCTTACATCTGGGCACCTAACTCTCCAAACTGCAACACCCTTGATTATTATGTGTGGGGCGCAGTTGAGCAAGAGACCAACAAAATATATATATATATATATATGAGAAAGGAGGATAGGCTGAAAAATCACTGACCATTCACTTTCCAAAAATTTAAACAAATAACCAAACATACTATTTTGGGAGAAGGTCTTCAAGAGGGTCAAGCCAAAAATATAGGACCCCTTCATATATTCATACTGCAATGTACTCCTCATGAAACCTCATATACTTATCTCAACATTATTATTTATTCTGGTTTTCCAGAATTTGCTTAATGGTAAAAAATTCAATATCCTGGAATACTGCAAAAGGCACCTACAGCAGTTCTTTGCAAAGAAAGAGAAAAAAATATTTTGAGAGTAAAGAATTATGAAGTTGGCCTAAAAATGATAGAAAGTTGTAGGGGAGAAAATGCTAGATACTTTGTTTAATAAAATAAAAATGAAATATAAATATTTTTACTTGAAAAAGTAAGACACAATTTTTAGATCATCCAATAAAATTTTTGATATTAGATAACTAGAGAAAGAAGGAGCTTTAAGATTTCTCTCCATTTTTTTTACCAACAGAATATTCAACTCCAGTTATTGATAATAATAAAAATAATAATAATATTACCACTACTACCACCACTACAGTAAATGCTATATTTAGTGGATACAAGTGTTTGAACAGATATCCCCTTTGTTTGCCAGTGAACTTAGATGTTAAGTTCACTGGCACTGTTAAGTTAAGGCCTAGATCCTTAAAAGTCTTATTCAAGAAAATGTGCCTTTGGACAGAAATCAAACCTGCATTCCCTTTTACCTGGGAAACCATCTTATTCTGACATGGTCCTTATAGCAAGGCAAGGCTCAAAGAATACTCACAAAAGTAATGTTTATAGTAATAATTATGTTAGACTAAAAAAAATTTTATTTTGACATAAAAATGATACTCTGATCAAAAGAGAAAATTCACTATGACGAAAATGTCTAGAGAGTGCCTAGATCACAAGGCCATCCACATTACATTTGTGCCCTGGCTCCTACAGCATTTCACTATTCCTGGCAGAAATTTTATTATCACAGTGTGGGATATCTAATAACAAAAGTGATGGAAACAAAAAGAAAAAGACTAAATGAAATCAGCTAGATAAAAAAAAAATGAAATTCCCATCATCCCTGGTTCATGTGTGTGAAACAAAATTTAGTCCAATGAAGACCTAAAGGTTGAAATGCATCACAAGAAAACATTTTCCACTCTGTAATATATATTTTATGTATGTATGTGTGTGTGTGTGTGTGTGAGATAAAAATATAGTTTTAAGTTGTGTTATATTTATGGGTAAAAGTACTCAATATCAGGGATAGAGAATATGTAAATACAGTGTGACCCGGATATAAGATAAATCTGGATATAAGAGAAATTTTCTCTGGTCCCAAATTAGAGCCTGTGTTAATGTATATATAATAGACCAAACCCTGATATAAGAGAAACCCGGATATAAGATACCTCTTATCCGGTCCTGACAACTCTCTTATATCCGGGTTACACTGTATATAATTAATACAAATAAAAAGAAAAGTCATTTAGCTGATTGATGTTATCTTCAGCATCCCACCTGCAGAATTTCATAGATGGACTCTTCAGGAATCACTCCGTCCACTCATCAGGTGATATCAGCAATTGACTGTGTATAATTCTTGATTTTTCTATTTTATATGCACTTTTCATTGTTGCTGTGTAATTTTATTTTTTTTCATCGTGTACATTCGTGCATCCATCTGCACATACAGAATGTTGTCAATATTTGTCCCTTTTGTCATTTTGCTCACTTTACTCTCACTCCTTACTGGTTTTTTTTACAATCCTTTCACCCCAAGCAAAGTGATAAAAACCACCAAGTTGCAAGAGGGTTACTGAGAGAGAAAGAAATGAAGAAAAGAAGAATCAAGAAGACAGATGATGACTGGCATTGCATTTAAATTTTTGAAGATCATAGAGTTCCACAAGCAAGAAGTAACTGTAAAATGATGAGACCTGTCTGCCAATGTAGTACTGCACTTAAATTTTGGAAATCGAGATACCAATGATTTTAAGAGCTCATCAGACACACACTATATATATATAATATATATATATATATATATATATATATATATATATATATATATATATATATACACACACACACACTGAATTTCAGTTTTTCTGTTTCTGACTAGTCCTGTATATATCGTCTCTTCATTTAACTTAAATCTAATATAAATATGTCTCCATTAACCATGTCCTGATGAAGGTCTATTTGACCGAAACGTCTGTCGTCGACAGAAAAACGAAAACAAAATAAAAAAAAACAGTAAACTCACATATTTGGATTTTGCTTTGTCTTTTCCACATTTTCATCATATATATATATATATATATATATATATATATATATATATATATATATATATAGAGAGAGAGAGAGAGAGAGAGAGAGAAAGAACCCATTTTAATTTTTTTTTTTTTTTTTTAAAGAGAACTGTAAAAATGTCATAGCACTCAGCAATCTGAAAAACGAATAATATCTGCAATCAAACTAATTCAGAAATGAAATCCAATAATTATTCCCCACTTCCATTTAACCTAGAAAGATAAAATCCGACAGAAATGGAAACCTGGACATTACTGAGACTGCCCTTCCATCTCTGGTGGGAGCAGAGGGTATTTTATTTGGGCATGTCAGAAAGAGAAAATTTAATGATCAGTAATCATTCTCTTATTTTATATTCTCCACCCTCAAATACCATTCCAGCAAGAGTGTCAAATCCACAAGATAATATCCCTGATGAATGACACTTGCCTCAGTACAGCTGAAAAACTTTTTTCACCCTCTCCACCTGAAATTCCTGTTTGGGTGGTAACCACCTTCAGTTAAAAAAAATAAATAAATAAAATAGTTCCCTTGGAACTTGTTTGAAACATTGAAGCAAAAAGTATATCTTATTTTTCACTGCTAAATGGGACATACTTAACAGTGAACTCTAAAAAACCCTCCAGAATAGCAGTGTCAGTCCTTTATAGAAAGGTTAAATACAATTTAGTAGTTATCTTAAATACTTTTGTATTGTTTATAAGGTCACTACAAGGTCTGTTAAAAAAAAGTATCTTTTTATGCCATAAATATAAAAAGAAAACTGCAACACATAATAATTCTGCATTTAATCTCCTTTGAAGTAGTTCACTTCTGAAGTCACACACTTTATCCAGCATTTTCTATTGATGGAAGCATTCCTGGAACTCCTTTTTTGGAATAGTGAGCCACTACCTTGTCATATTCTCTTGGATTTCCTCAACATCTTGAAATCTTGCTCCTCTCAAGTGGGATTTGATTTTTTCACAAGGGGCGAGATCTGGGAAATATGGTGATTTTCAGGCCTGGGAATGTAGTTCTTGACTACAAACTGCTGTACACACCATGGTCACTGATGGAACCTCTGTGATATGGTGAAATGATCACACACTTTCCTTCCAAGCATTGCTATAAACAACAGGATGAACGAGAATGCTATAATTTAGTGTGTATGCATGACAGAGTTCAAAGTTAATCAGTGCCAAGTGGCTTCACTTTGTGTACTTTAGCACCATTGCCACAGCACCAACCCCAATACTTTTTGATCAGATCTCATATATATTACTCTGGAGGAAATACATATTCATGCTTATCATCCAATATGATGGTGGGAAAGTGACTGAAGCTGAGATACCAGGTAATTGCAGATTCTTTGGATTTTATCAAGGATCTCTAAGTATATAGCAGAAGCACCAGATCATATGTGTGACAGCAATTCTTCCTAGACTAGATGCTGAAGGTGATGTTGAGAGACTGGTGTATTCATTTTACTTACTAAAGTAAATCTTCAGAGCCAATAAGAATTTGAGTTTTTTTTTTTTTTTAAACAATATTTTGAAGATAAGCATATGGTATTTCCTTGTCACCAGATGAGTCCAGTAGAGACATGGGCAATTCACCCATCTCTATGTAGTGATGTAGAGAAATGTTTTTTGTTTTCATTTTTGTGACTCCTTATGGAGGCTTGGGTTGCAACCACAAGAATTAATGATGCTACAGTTCCAATCTGTAGCAAGTGAACTTTTATAGAGATGGGTTGTTTGCTAGATTGATTCTCAAGATGGACTTATAAAGAGCTCCAAATATTTAGCCATTTATCTAGAAGGAAATGTGGATTGATTCCTTTCACAAGGACAAAGTGAATACAAACAGTCCCATCTGAAGTAGGTTTGCCAAACCCATTGTATGTGCTGTTAACCATTATATCATGTGCACCTCCAGAATAATGTTAACTACACACACACACACACACACACACAGGATTATATATGCTAATAGTGAGATTTTTCCATACACAAAGCATTTGGCATTCATAGACCAAGCAGTGTTACTGCCAGTTGAAATTTATAAAGTAGTTTTCTTAAAATACTCTTTCTGGGAAAAATTCCATTTTGTGGAGTAAAGACAGAAATAAACACCAAGACAGTCAAACACCAAATCATAAAAAATGGTTTCTGAGTTGGAGGATCCATGCATCCTTCCAGTTAATAAATTAATCCTTTGAGAATAAATATTTAACAATTTTCAACCAACAGATCACATTCCTGCTGACAATAAAAAAAAAACATGCTTTGTGATCCCTCTGAAGGGTATTTAAGCAAGGTTTATAGACCAAACAAGCTAAAAGGAACTACAATAGTACACAATGACAGCTTCAAAATTTCCATTACTCATTCACCTGTCTTCCTCACCAAGCTACATGACACTTACACTTTCCTTCTCACTTTCTCCCTTGCCTCATTTTCTCACATATACATGTCAAGAAATCACATTTCTTTTCATATTAACAAACTACAAACAAGAAACTTTAATACAAGAACTTTAACACTTATACAAACCAAGAAAAATTTAGTTGTAAAAACAGGAAAATAAAAATACTTTATATTTTTATATTTAAAAACCTTTCTCACTGTCTTTGTTGTGGGTCGATTCAAATCCACAACAGTAAGACCACCATTATTGCTCTTTCTAGTATTGATGGGATTTTCCTTCCAAACTTTTTGTATAAGGTAGTGTGGAAAGTCAACAACTTGATTTTTGGTCACAATTCAATATAAATCCTCCCCAAATTTATAGAAAACCCATACTGATGCATGCTGGGATATCTTCCTAACCAATAAAATGGATCACTTCTCAGTTTTATATTTTTGTTCTTTCAAGTCAGAACACTACAAACACTTGACTGTATCCCTTTTGCATATAAACACCATTCTTACTTTGTGAAGATTCTGCCTTATTACCGTTACTTTGCCTACTTTTTTCTTGCATACATTGTTTGCTTAATATTATTTTGCTCTATTCTTTTTCTTTCTTTACTTTTTGTTTATTAGAAACTCTGTTTGGGCATTTTTGCCAATACACTTAAACATGGCCAATTACTCTAAATTTTGATGAAGGAATGTCTAAAGACTTAGAGGATTAATTGACTTGAAGCCATTTTTAATCACCGATCTGAGGAAATGGTTGCATATATAGATGATAGTTTTAGACATTACTGAATGAGTTGGACACCAAGTATCTAGATCTAGCAAAGCTACTTAAGAACATGACTAGTTTTCAGGTCAATATTTTGGTTTCGTAGTATCTTATAGTGTAGGGACAAGAGTACCCCATAGTACAACCTATCATGTGTTCAATTTCCTAAAATTATAAAATAGACGGTCCAGTTTACTATGTAAATTCATTATAAACTTAACCCTCTACAGAAGCCAAAATATGCTCATGCAGGATTTCTGAAAATGCAAAAAAAAATACTATTCTTTTTTTTTTTTGTCACCTGAATTGCTTAATCAGTAGTAATATTTTGAAGAAAAACATTAGGATTTGTCTTCTCACCTAAAACATCATCAGCTCAATAAAAATGAAAGAGTTAATAAAGCTGTACATTCATACAATCTCAACGATACTACATCACAGTCAATGCCCACACATTAAAAAGCAGATAGAATGACCGCAAAACTTACCTAGATATTATCTATAATTTTCAAGCATTATTAAAAGAATGAACTGGAGAAACTGCTCATGACTCATTTACAAAATGGACACATTCCAGTGCACAGACTTCCTCTTGTGGATAAGTTGCTCTCCATCCTTAACAACCACAAAATAGGAAGCATGTCCAACTGTTTACGTCAAAATATGAAACTTCTTCTTTTCTCCCTTCATTGCACTTGTGTCATTATGTTCAGACCAGATTCACTGGAAACAGAAATTCAAATTTAAATGTCAGTAACTTGTTTTTCTTTTTTGCATTTTTTTAAAGAGAACCAGCTTGTTTCGTTACAGAGGAGAAAAGTTCTTTAATAATTACAACTTATTTGGTGATTATATTGCCTGCAATATCACAAGGATTATTAGACAAATACAGCAAATTCCGGTTAAATGAAATATTGATCACCAGAGAGAATCACTTAGAAGGAAAAGAATATATATAAAAAAGACAAAATAACTTATGCAATGATTTGTCCATTTTGAACAAATCTATTTAAATTAAAAGAAACTACTGTTTATATACAAGTTCATGGTTCTAATCCATTCTGTTTTAATGTCTCCTTTTATATATATATATATATATATATATATATATATATATATATATATAAAAGGAGACATTAAAACTGTGTGTGTGTGTGTGTGTAGATATATATGTTGAGAGAAAATCTGATAAAATCCAATTGGACAATTTATAAACTTCTATTTTGGCATGTTTTGCCAATGAGCTGGCAACATCAAACACTGGTTTGTTTATCAGTGAAACATATCAAAGTAATTTCCAAATTGTCTTTAAATATTTCTAAAATTTCATGAATTTATTTTTAATGATATTTTCTCCTACAAAGGGGGACGTATTACGTCTATCTTTGTAGGAGAAACCACCATTTGATCTGGTGTGTTTTACTATTAAGCTATGAAGGGTATCAAAATACAGCAATGTATATATTTTTAAAATTTGCTATATTTGTATGGGAAGATATATTGTACATCAGACATAAAGCATTTATAGGTATAGACTGAGCTAACATAGGAATCAACACTGAATGGCGATTTGATTTTTGCTCTCTCCCTCACAGAAATATTTGTAATTGCCCACTCTGATTTAAATAGATTTGAACTATTTCTGTTTATAAACAACTTTTGGTTTTAGCTTTCTTATTTTTTTTCCTTCTAAAAGTATCTTGTTACATAAATGATGATCACAAATACTGATTTGGGGTCCCACTGAAATATACAAACAATAACATATAAAGGAAAGGAATCTGTGGAGAGTCATGATTGCCTATGTTCTAAGGGGAGATGAGATTTAAAAAATAATCCAATATTGAAATAATATAATCATGAAATGAAGAGATTTATTTCAGTTTATTATTTTATTTTTTATTCTACAATGTTTTTTATCTAAAAACTTTGTATTCCATTGGTGAGATGAACATGTCACTTGAGCAGCTTCTTCCCATGAACTGCTGCTTTGTGGAACCAACTCCCAAGAGGATGGTTCCCTGATCACTACAATCTTGGTCTGCTCAAGTCTTAGATCAACCATTATTTTCCCTATATATCCCCATAAACTGTGCCTCTTTCTTTGTAACCCTCTACATCGAGTGGCTCTTGGGCCTTCTACAAGGTGAACATCAATTTAAAAAAAATTTGTTTTATGTCTATGTTGGCAATTTTTTTTTAAATTTAAAAAATGTCCCAAAATGAAAAATGTTTTTTGCTATTGTTGCTAGTATTATGATAAAAGCAACATTAAGAAATTAATATTTAGATTTTTAATTTAAGTTTTAAAAAGAAATTAATAATAAAAAACAAGTTAAATTTAATTTTACTGTAATTTTTATAAAAACCTCAAATATTTAATTAGATTTAATTAAACATTTCTGTTAAATCACCTTGAATAATTTCACATGGAAATGTTCCGATTAATTTTCATGCTCAGAATAACTTTCAAAATACCTTAATTAAAGAATCATGCTTGGTGCATTCATTTTTTATATAAAGAATATTAACAAAAAAGAAAAATTTCAACTATTCACAATCAAAAAGTTCTCATTTACAATTACCTGCCTGTGCCATGATGAGATTATCACATTGATTTTTCAATTTAGTTTATGACAAGCAAAAAATGTAATACATACTGTTTGTTAATTTTTCATTCAATTTACTTAAACAAAATTGATAGAAAAATATTTTTCTTGCTTGGCTTATGAAAGTAAAATTAGTTCTTACAATTTGATTCTAATGTTTTTCAGATTTAGTAGAGATAAATAAAACAAATATTTAAATTTAAGTGCTTCAACCACAATTTTTCAATCTCCAGTTTGAAAAGAAGTGCTTACATTTTTTGTGTCTGCATGTGTACGTACTCCATTTATTAAAGCTTAACACTATTGGTGAGAAGTAAAAATCTTTTTAAGAAATTAAAAGCTTTTAGAATAGATATAACAGAATTTTAATTAAAATTTCTTTAATATCCCAGCATTGTCCTCAAAACCTAGCCAGTCATCCCAAACTTATTCTATTGTCCCCAGGATGACCAAACATCTTTAACCTTACGTCATGCCTCTACAGAGACTTATAATAAACAATAAAAAATGCCTAAGCCTTTTTTGGATGCAGAAGTCATAAAAAGTTATTAAGAACCTTGACAGGTTTCAACTTGATTTCAAGAGGGCAAGAATTGATATAAGTGCAGTTTCCTTACTTCAAGGAACATTTAAACTCTTTTACTTAATTATTTGACTAAGAGGTTGGGGGATAACTGCAGGTGGCAAAACAGTTAATAGAACAAAACAAAGGGAATTGGCATACCAAGTTCCAATTCTGGCCAAGGCTGTTGTATTCACTTCATACTAATGCACTTGGAAAGGTATAAATCAATCTTTCTTTTCCCAGAAGAGCAGATTTTGGTTAATATAAATACTCTTTATATTGAGCACTTAATTTTTAAAAAACTGCTTGTCTAAAAAATAATCATATATATATATATATATATATATATATATATATATATATTTCATGTGAAGTTCACAAGAGCATGAAACTTAAGTAGTGACAGGAACTGTGCCTCATTGAGAATTGATACTGTGAAGCATTTTTGCCCTATCTGAATAGCCTAGGTGTTGTTGGGCACTGTTATCTACTGCTTAGGTAGGTATTTGTCTTATGTTTTTTTTTCTTTTTAGCTTTGAATTTTATTCCTCTTCTCTAAGGTTTCTCTTTTTTCTTTTATTTTTTAGTTCTTTTGTCATGTAGTGTGTTAGTCACACCAACATTATGGATTTTTGTATGCATCTCAGGATATCAACAAGTATGTATGTTTGTAGATATACTTAAGTAGATATCAACAATAAGTCCATAGGCTATTTATGAAAGAAAAAAAACACATTTACCACAACAAATATTTATTTTTAATTTTCTTTGGTGTCAATTAAGAATTTGATTATTGCAGATTAGACATACTGATGCTCTCACTGCCATATCTACCAGTATGTAATTATAAACAGATACTATATTCACATACACGTACATAAGGGGGGAGGGGGTGCTAAAATGTAATCAATCCAATCCACTTCAAAAATCTAAACAAATAAATGAACTTCACAAATATGGTGTGGGGAAATCTTTTTGACTGAACTGAGAACTTTTCAGTTGTCTCTTGTATAAGACAGACAGACAGACAGGCAGATAGGATGTTCCAGAAGCTTTGAGCCTTAATATAATCCTTTTTATAGTTATTTCAAATTAATGCAAATGGATCCAGAAAAATGTAATATTCACATTGTATGTGGCTCTGGCTAAAGGATATTGAGCACTTCTTAATTTAAAAAAAAATTAACATTAGTCTGTGTTTGGATGAATTGTATTTCAGTTGAATGTTTAACATCCTCTCTCTCTCTCTCTATATATATATATATATTCATTCATACATGTTTCATTAAATAATATAGATAAGTGTTGTCTAGATATTTTATGTAAGTTCTTTTCATATCGTCTGATAAGCTATATATATATATATATATATATATATATATATATATATATATATATAGGTACATGTCTGAGTGGTTAAAACATTCGCTTTCTGACATTTGCTTGAGAATTAGGTCAATTTGTCAGGAAGGTGACTTGATGTTATCGGTCTGGAGGAGGCAATCCCAGTGTACAGTGCCTGATTGATGGTGCTAGCATGAAGTCACAAGTCATCATGACTGAGGGTTTGAATGTGCTGGCCTTGTTCAGAATGTTGATTATGCTAGATAATGCACTCTCTCTCAGAAACTGTAACTAAGGTCTGCTCAGTATAGCTGTAGTATAAACAGTTGCTCTGTGGATGTTGAACAAATACAAATGTGCCTGAGCATGCATCTGCAATGGGGGACAGGCATCCCCAGATACAAGTGGTCAGCCACTATATATATGTGTGTGTGTGTGTTGACAGATAGAGTAAGGTTTGAATTACCTATTTAAGGAAACCACATTTCTTGTGTGGTTTCCTGAAATAGGTAATTCGAAGCTTGCTTGTGATTTAACTTTTTTTAAAGCAATAGCAAAAACACAATTAACTGATGACCAAAAAACAAGGCCAAATGAAATTAAAGTTATTGAACTTTTAGTTCTGAATCAGACTGAACTACACAAAATCTATGATCATATGTAAATTTTCAACCATGAACACTGTTTTTGTGCACAATGGTCAAAAATTGGACTGTCAAATGTCGCTGAGTGAAGGGATCACATGAAAGAAACCACAGTCAGAATGGCTTATGAAAGCAAACATTTTTGAAAAATAAAAAGTGTTCGTCAAAAAATAAAAACAGAAATATTCTTTTCCTGTTTTCATGTCAAGAAAGTTGACCTTCAAAACTTTTGGAATACCATTCACTATCTCTCTCTCTCTCACACACACACACACACACACAATATATATATATATATATTAAAAGGAAGGTTAATTTATGAATGCAAAAATGTATAAAAAGTACTAATTTCTGAGTTTTCTATGTTCATACAGCATCTCCCCTTTCTTAAACTATTGCTATTACAATGTGGAATGTATAAAAACAAAAAAAAAACAAAAGTCATAAGGTGAATCAAGTTGTCATGTAGAGCCTAGCCAACGGATGACAGAAATTAAAAATTTGAAGTTAAGCCTCTCTGCATTGTCAGCATTTCTCTAGATATTTAATTATACCCAATGTCCTTTTATATTCTAATACCCTCCCTTTAAATATTCTGTGATTTCATCAATATTTAATCAAAAAAAATCCTGAAATGCAACACATTGGATTTTTCCCATTTTATCATATTCCTCTCCAGTGGTCTTGTCTGTCTCTCTCTCAATATATATATATATATATATATATATATATATATATATATATATATATAAACTTGAAGTGTATATATAATAAAAGCAGTTTTCAGATAATTGCTGCTTTTGAGAGAAATATTTTGTTGATTTGCACAAATTTCTGCAAATTTCTTTGCACACAAATTAATCTGTTTGTTGCCATGTGAACAGACATTTCTGATTCAACAGACTGGAAAGAAGTATTTTCTGGTGAAATCAGTGGAATGGTTATAGCTGAAGAGAGGTACAATTGAGAAAAACTTTCATGAAACTTGTCTTTAAATAAATTTGAGATTGCAATCTTGAAGTCAGTTTCATGCAGAGCATGTGTGTTGTGCTTTGACTTGACTATATATGCTGGTCAATGATGGTGTGTGTGTGCATATATATATATATATATATATATATATATATATATATATATATATATATATATATATTAGTAAAGGTAACAGATCTGTTGGTATATAATCCAAGTGAATCCTACTAAAATATTAAAACTGATCCACAAAAAGAGCTCAACATATTTATTAATACAGAGTCATATAATTAATAAACAATAAAACCCAAAATTACCTCATATGGGGAATAGCCTATTTCAGCAGATGAAGATATCGGTCATCTGTCTTAAGCCTGTGGTGGACTGAGTTCAAGTTTGTGTCTATACAGTGAAGGAGGAGCAGGAAATAGAATTTAACTGTGAAAGCTAAAAAAAAAAAAATCGAAAAACTAATACAGAATTTACCCATTTCAGTGTTTCAGTCAGATGAAATGTACAAGTCATGGGTCAGGGGAGGGTGGAAGGTATTTGTCTTAAAGGGAATAAGTTTTAAGAAATTAAACCCGAATATTAATCTAATGACATTTCGGGTTATATGAAGAATGGAATATTAATTTAAAATTAATAGAGGAATAAAAAGGAGTCTAAAAGAAAATTTACTTTTAGAAACCCTTTTTATTGCTCTTTCATTGCTTATTATAAATTATATATATATATATATATATATATATATATATATATATATATATATATATATATGATGGACTCTCCCGCCGAACTCGGCGTATGAGGGTCAGACAAATCATTTCCCAGAAACTGAAAGCCCGACACCCACACAGGATTTGATTATAGTGGTGAAGGCTTTGTGCAAGTCCATCCACACTTTTTGGAGGGACGAATACAGGGACCTGGTGCAACGAATGCCACAAGGTCCCCAAACGACCCTCCGCAGGTTTTGAATTCAGAGTTGTCCTTCTCCTAGACCAGTTGCCATCCAAGGCTATAGAACCCAGTCTGTCCTGCTATTTACCCATAGTTGGAGAGAGAAGAAAAGGATTCACACCTTTCCCAAGGGTATTAGCACGTAAGTGAATGTTATGGATTCGACTGGAATTCGAACTCGGTTCTCCGATTCCTCAATCCAAGCCGTTACCATTATATATATGTATGTACCCAGTTTTGTATCCTAACGTAAACAAAAAAAATTGCAAGTGAAGGGGATGTATTTTTTTTT
>OZ038497.1:60904863-61072363 GCA_964036315.1 Acanthosepion esculentum
AAGAGGAAGCGTACAAGACAAAACCTCACACACTGGAGAACTTAGAGACATGGATTCAGGAGGTTGTCAGTGATATCCCAGACAACATCCTTCAGAAAGTTGCTCATTCCATCCCAGACTGTTTGAGAAAACTGGTTGATACCACCGGTGGTTACGTTGAAATATGAAAATTTACTTTCAGTTTCTCACATAATAAAGAACACGTATTATTTGTTTCAATAAATTTGTAATAGGAATATGGATTTTATTACGGATTTTTAATGCCCACTTACTTTTCACCTACCTTGTGTGTGTGTGTTTGTGTGTGTATTATATATATATATATATATATATATATATATATATATTATATGGTGGAAGTTGACTTGTGAACAAGTAACACCACCCACTAGAATTAATTTTGAAGAGGTTCCTGTGAATTTTTCCCAAGTGGATAGAATGTTACACAGGGCTATATATGATTAATACAAATAAAATGTCACTTAGACAGTTGATGTTAGATTGAACACTTTACACTTTCATAGATGAGCTTTTTTATGATGATGCATTCAGTTTATGCAATACACATATGAAAGCATGTTCTGAAAAGTTCTTTTCTCAGCCATACACTCAGGAAGCCAGCATAAAAAAACAGTAAATGAAGAGATATGATAGAGGTTTGCTAGTAAGATATGTCAAAGTATAGCACAGTCATAGTAATCATGAAAGTGTTTGTGTGTGTGTATATGCACATGCCAACCCTACAACAAGTAATATCCTAAAGCCAATGACCTTTACAGCTTAGAAATCAGTGTGAAGATACCAAGCTGAACCCAGTAAAGTGTACTACCCACCTTGTATACCTAGCAGTCCAAGAAAACTGAATATAGTCCAGGAATTTGTCTGCCTGGGAAGTATCATTTACACAGATGTCAAGGTAGACAAAAATGCTGACACCAGATTAGTAAAAAAGCAAAGTAAGTCTTTGGTCAATTTCACAATCCTGTCTGGATTAACCAAAGGAAAGACACTAAAATAAAAGCCTGTGAAAACACTGTGCTGATCTCTATCCTTTATGGTGCCAAATCCTGAATCATATCAGTACCACCTCGAAGACTACTATCAGTACTGCCTCCAAACCATTCTCAAAGTATGCTGGAGTGGCTTCATCACAAACATTGAAGTCCTAAAGTGTAACAGCACCAATGATTAAAAAAAAATCAGTTATGGTGGGGGGGCATGCCATATATTGAGGATGGAAGACTATCAACTTCGAAAGACCCACCTGTTTAGTGAGCTGGATTCTAGTCAATTTAACAAATATAGAGGAAATCTTAAAAAAGGACCCATATCTCTTGAGGTACTATCACAAAGGAGTAACAAAGGCTGCTGACAAGCTTTATTGGTGCCATAAGATTCTCCATGCAACCACTCTTACTGAATTCAACCACAAACTTAAAGCAGAGGAAAGGAAACAGCACCCACCGTGGGGAAAAAAAAAAGATTATTGAACAGGATTCTGTGCAGGTCTTGTCAATAATCAATGATCTTGCAATAGATATTGGAATCCCTTCCAGAATCCTCAAAGAAAAACCGCAATATGTATACTCATAGGTTATAGAAACAAGCACAAAAAAAAGAAAAAGAAATATCTAATTTTTGGTCATTTGATTAGGTATTTTTGGAGTCAAGGTAAATTGATAAATTTTGAGTATCCTCTCACCATGAGCAGGATTTGTAAAGATATGAGGATATAATCATAATGATAGACTCTTTAATCAAAATTCAGGATAAGTATCAGATTTCTGCAAATCTTTAACTGATTATTTCTGGGGTTTTTTATTTTTGTTGGGCAAATGAATCTATGTATCGTGAACATCTCATTTCACAGTTGCAAGTCTCATTTTGTTCTCCTGTCAAGAATGACAAATGTAGTGGATGATGAATTGGACACAAATCAGATGCAGTGTAACTTCCTTGAAGCCTTGTTGATGACTTGTAATAATTCACTTGAGAATAGGAGCAGAAGACACATTTTGCCACTTCACCTAAGAACAGTTGAGAATAAATCCAGATTGTGTGCATAAATGTTTCTTTTATCTCTCACCTCTTCATATATTTATTTTGTGAGAGAGAGAGAGAGAAAGAAAGAGAGAGGTGGAAAACTGCACAAGCACAGTAAATCAGTTTTAAGTTCAGATTTTGATAAAACGATTGATTTAGGTTCTTTTTGCAGCTTATTTAAAGCCAATTAAAAATGTTTTTTTTTTCAAGATAATGGTTTAGTGATACAAGTTTTATTAATTAACCCATAGCTTGGAGGAGAAGTGGTGGATTCATAACTTTCCAGAGTGTATTTGCACTTAAGTGAATATAATGAACCAAATGGGAATTACAACTTGACTCTTTGACTAACAATTTCAAGCCATTATCAATTACACCACCTGTACATCCAAAAATCAGCATTTTGTCAATAGATTTCTTTAAACTGATTCTCACCAGAAGGTTCCACAAAATCCAAACTACAGGTTGGTTCATATGAAAATTAACATTTTTTTTTTAAAGCAACATTAACTCAAAATACTCTTAATAGTTAATAGTTTTTAATTGATTTACTTTCATAAAATCAAACCTGAGCAAAGGAGATTCCTGAATATTTTTGGCTACTGCTTAATTTGTCAAAAATGCTGCTATACTTTGGGCAAAGCCAAGAGAACATTTTTCAAAATGTTCCTTCATGATGGCGCCAAGATTCTTGGAGTAACTGAAGTCAGGTTAATTTCCTGGCTACCTACCAAATCCATCTTATGCAAAAGAAAATTAAGAAAACTGTATGCTGCTTTGAAGTCAGCATATATGATCAACTATTTGCTGATAAATCAGCCATCAGACTACTAAACACAACAGAAAGTAGCAACTATTTATGTTTGTAGTACTACTCATGTCAAAAATGTCAAAGGAGACCATATTCACAATTGTCAATACTAGACTATATCCTTTTTTTTTGAAGAATGCAATGGGAAACCACTCTGCAGATGACAGTGTTGACACAGAAAGGAAACCCCAGAAACTTCTCAACAAAGTGGCAAAATAAAGCAAAAAGAAAGGTCTAACCACCAACTGTAAGAAGATAGAATGTAGGGTCATTAGTAAAAGGGATAGACCAAGATACAAGCTTTAAAGCATAGATATCAGTCCTCTCTTGGAAGCATTTTAACAGAGGACAGAAAATGTGATACTGAAATATGAAGGTGAATTGGAATAGTGAAAGATGCCTTCCAAAAGGCAAACAAAATATTAAGACTAAGAGACAGGAAAATTTCATTAGAAACAAAGAGTGCTGAACTGCTATGTAATATCAATATATGGCAGGGAATGCTGGACAGTTTCCTCAAAGATGAAGAAAAGACTTGAGGCAACAGAAAAACAGAGTGCTTAACAGCTATGGACTGGACACGTGAACAATAAACTTTTAGAGAAAATGACAACAAAAAGGAAAATTATACTCAACATCAGGAAGAGACAGATGAAATTTCTAGGGCACATGAGTAAAGAGGGCTTGGAAAATCTGATACTCACAAGACAGATTGAAGGTAAGAGAGACAGAGGAAAACAACACATGGATGGTGGAACAGGGTTTAGGAGAAGTAACAGAAAGACAAAATTTATTAAAAGCGACAAGGGCTAGGAAATTGTGGAAAGCCATGATCACCTACATCCTGGAGGGACACAACACATAAAAAATATCATTCTATATGGCAGTGAATGTTGAATAATTTCTTCAGATGTAAAAAAAAGGAAACAGAGATGTGGTTCAACAGAAAGGATGCTGAGAATGGATAAAACATGAGCAACAAGGAAGTTTTAATGAAAATGCGAATGAAAATGATCCTTGCACTTAGGACCAAGAAGAGAGCATTGAAATTTCTGGGACATATTGAAAAGAGAGCTTAGAAAATTTGACATTCACAGGATCAGACTGCAGACAAGAGGTGCAGAGGGAAACATTGAGTAACCTAACAAGTTTGTCTAAATGGATGACAGAACTGAGACTTGGGGGGACAGTACAGGAACAAACATTGTTTAGAGCTACAAAGGATAAAAGTTGAGAGCCATGATCACTGAGATCCTAAAAGGGCACAACACATAAAAGATGCTTCTTTCAGAGCAAAACATCCACTTTCAAAAAGAAAAAAAATGTGTTTTATTCATTATGAGACACTCTTTACATGAAGACATTTTGAACTCTTGTAAAAAAATTCCAAGAACATTACAAATTTTTTTTCACTAAATGTTCACTAAAATACAAAGCCCAAGAGCCAGTCAAGGTAGAATCTTACTGAATAAGAATCTTGTATGTATGGATGGAAGAGGAAGAAGCAAGTGCAGATTATGAGGATATGTAGGGTAGATAACAGATGAACCTAAACTTGAATAGGTTAAAATTGTAGTGATCAAGAAAACATCTTCTCAGGAGTATTCAACAAAATATTTGTGTGGATGTTTCTTCTTAGGGAATGTAGATGATTCAACCCTTTCAACATGGCACAGTGGGTCTTAGCTGTAAATGTCTGAACTAGTGGAACATTAAAAAAAAGAAAAATAGCTCACACTTCAATTTATCAAATAATCATAAAGTCATATACCAGATTTACTTGTACATCAGATTCTCCGCAAAAATATTATTTGCATCTTATATGTAAAACTTAAGGTAATGTTTACCCAGATGCAGTCGACTACCAATACTTGTATCTAGCCTGATTCTAGAATTCTGTAATATGGAATGGAGATAAGCAGGGAAATCTTATATGGCATCAAATATGGTACTTTAAATCCAAAATCTTGATACCAAGATATCTTATCCAAAAGAAGAAAAACTGTTTATCTTAATAGGAAATGAAAATTGTAAAATAAGAACTTTTACTACTCTCAAAGCAAATAAATAGGTCAATTAAGATTGAAGACAAATATTACTACAACATGGCTTAAAAGAGCAAATACAGCCGAAAACAGTTATATATAATGTGTTTTGCCTTACTATCACTGAAAAAGCTTTTCTACTTTGCCTCATTTGTCTACTTTTGTTTGGATACTATTCTACATCTTACTTATATAAATCACATGCATGCATATAGACATCAAATAATAAGCATACACAACAATGTAAACTCTCACATTTTAGAATTACATACAAAAGGGGTGGTTATTTTTAAAAAATTTTCAAGCAAGGTAATAAAGCCACTAAGTTGCAAGAGATTACTTAGTGTGAAAGAATATGAGAAAAAAAAGAAAACATTATGGAGAGTGAAGAATAAAAGAACATGAATTAAGACAAATGATGAAAATTGACACTGCATTTAAATTTTGGAAAATCAAAGTTGACTGGGAAGCAAATGTGCTAAAATGCTTTGGCCCAAACATCTTTCTAAAATCTTAATAAATGATGATAGATGAAGAAAGAAAAAAAAAGTTGGGGAGGGGGGACAGGACAAGAACTTTTCAGCAAGTCCTTATATAACCAAAAAGCAAGAGAAAGGTAAAACTGAACAAAAATAAAATCTAACCTAAACTCCATTTGTCTTTTTTTTTCCTGCTGGAGATCAAAGCAAAGTATCAGCAATTAAAATTCATAAAGCAAATTTTCAAATCTGTTTTTTTTTTTTTACATTTGTTATATGAACTTTTGAACCTTTATTTCAAGAAAATGCATTCTAAATTCAACAAAAAAAATGGAAGATTATTGCTGGCCAAAAATTATTTTAGATGAGTTAATTTTAATCATTGCCCAATATTGAGTTATAATATAGTACTATCTAGTAAGACAAAAGCATCTTTTTCATCAAAACCATCAATTCATAAGTGTTTGATGACTAAGCTATCAATATTTGCCATATTATAATAAAAGTTCTTTTTATTAACATACAAGCCAGTTTCTTTCTGAATCTCTAGAATGAAGAGTTTACATTATTTAGTCAGACTAATGTTGTTATCTTTGTTGATATTATTAGACCCAGTGAAAAGAGGATTAGCAATAACTGAATAGTACTTAAATAGAATAAGACATCCCTAGATTTGAACTGTAAAACAAGAACAATTTTTTTTAATCATTTCACTCCAAGGAAGGCAATAATGCCACTAAAACACAAGGGATTACTGAAAGTGAAGAAAACTAAGACAATAAAAATTCAAGGAAACAGAAAATGATGATTGATGTTGCATTTAAATTTTTGAAGAATTTTTTAAGCTGGAATAGTGTTCGATGGGCAAGAAATGTGAAGGAAGAAACTATTACAATATAGCTTACAGTTACATTTAGCAATTTTAACAATAGAACAATGCCAATATAGTACTATGATTAAATTTATGAAGTTTAGGTACCAAAGTTCATCGGAACAATTGATATGAAAATATTTATAGAAAAGGTACAGGGAAGCTACATTATGGCAGTGGGAAAATGACTAAAGCTGAGATGCCAGGTGAGGTTCAATAACAAGGGTTCAGTCTGAAATTCCTTGAAGGTTACTGGGATCAACAGACACCTGAAGAAAGCTGGAGGGCACAACAGACAAAATATTATCATAACAACAAAGATAAGCACATCAGTTGAACTGTAAATAATGTAAATACAGACTATAAATCTATAAATACAGGTTATAAATCTATAAATGTGTCAATTGATTAAATCCAATGTCTCCTATATTCATATACTTTTCTCTCAAAGAACTATGCAGTGTGTCCCAAAATCACCCAGGGATTTAAAAAGGTAAGATTTTTCAGACTAATTTTTCAGAATTTATATTAACATAGGGAAATTACCCATGGAAAAATTCATAACTGAATGAAAAAAAGAAATTGTATATTTTATTTTTGATAATCAAATCAATTGCTAGGTCTGTTGCTTGAAAAGTTGGTTCATATTATCATTCAAGGCAATTTTTCTTGTCAGAATCTATCTTTCATATTTATAAGTCTAGCATTCATCCTTGCTTTTAATACTGCTGCCACATCTGATCTGGTGCTCCTGATATATATTTAAAGATTATTGATAAAATCCAAAGAATATCTGTAATGTCATTGGTTCTGACTGGGCATCTCGCCTTTAGTCACTTTCCCACTGCAGTAACATAATTTCCTTGTGCCTTCCTATAAATACTTTCATGGCAAATATTCCGATTAACTTTTTTCTATGGTACCTAGATTTTAGAAGTTTAAGCACAATACTAGATTGGCAGCAACATCTCATCTTTTTACAGTTGAAATGGCTAGATATAACCATAAATTCTATGCTAACAGTTTCTTCTATTGCACTTATCGCTTGTGGAACTCTCTTCTGGCTTCTTGCTTCCCAGTTAACTTTGATCTTCAGAAATTTAAATGCAATGTCAATTGTTGTCTACTGCCTTAGTTCTTGTTCTTGTATTGGTCTCTCTCTTTAATATTTGGCCTGAATATTCAAGAAATCTTGTTAAAGATAAAGATGCACTTCTGGCAGAATTAAAACCTGCACCCTCCCTTTACAGAAAAAAAACATCATTAGACCAACTCGGCATTACCAAACAAGGCCAAATAGTGCCTTATAAGCACAAATCTTTCCTAGATTCTCAAAAGTTCATATGTGCTCAGTTTTGTATTGTGGCTGAGTCTGGATATAATGACAGCTTCACCTGCAAAAGGTGAGGCAGGTTTAAATTCAGCCGAAGAACACATCTTTTTCTTTAACAGAATTTCTCAAATATTCAGGCAGACAAAAATAAATAAATATACAGTTTAAAAATAAACAGAGTATCTACTCAAATATGGGTAACCACTATAATGTTTAAAGTGATAAAATCTGTCAGATTAATCAATAAAAATTCCACTACTTCTTTAGAAAATACTGTAATATGCAATTCAAGAATGAGAACGTTTATACATAATTACAATATGCTTTAATCAATAATTGGCATTTAATATGCAGATGTGAACTTACTGAAACTGTAGCTGTGGCTTACAAAGTTTTTGAAAATACATATATTCACTTTCAGCATGCAGTTAACATAGTAAAAAAAATATTAAAAGTAAAGACTATCTTATAAAAACAGACTGTGCATTTTTTCTTTTTTTTTTAATGAACTTGGCCACTATACACATATTCGGGATCTATATGTTATTAGCTCTTAACACAATAATTAGTCTATTTTCATATACTTTCAGAGATCAATATTTCTCTTGTTCAAAGTAAAGTTCCTATGATACTGAAGACCATGACACATATTTGATATCTTTGATCTTTTCGTCGATCAGTTTTAGATAGCTCGAATTGTTATATTAATGGCTATGTCATTAACCAAATTCTTCTGTTTCTTGTTAAGCTAAATAAAATAATTTTAAAATTATTTCACTTGACTTTTTTTGTATCTTCATTTACATCACCTACACTAGCAAAACCCAATTCTTTAATTGTTGAATTCAATAGATAACTTTGAAACTATCCTACAATCATAATTAGCTTTCTTTTGTTTAGTGATAAAAACTTTCATCAAATCTGACTCCATTTTGAATGTTTACTGTCACTTTCCATGTGCTAGTCTACTTTTAGTTTTCCAATAAACAAGGGAAGACCTTCTTTTTTTTTTTTAAAGGAAATATTCTGACCCCTTATCCCAAACTTATTAAGACTACCCTATTATTAATTTCATTTTTTGTGACCTTAAATAATTTTCCAATCCCAACTTTTATTAAAACTTCACTATTTATTGCATATTAAGAAAAACTCCTCCTGCCCAACTATTAAGACACCCCCAGTGTATTAGGCTCCTAAGAGTAAGTGCCCTAAATCTACTAATTAAATTCACTTTATTATTCAATCATCATTTTACTGTTCCTGTTAAAGCTAAGGTGTTGAACAACTTCCTTAACCTAAATATTTTGAAATAGTGAAATCCATGTTTTCATTTGATATAATTTCCCTTCTTTGTAAATGGATTTCTCTATTTATCAGTATTAATCCATTTTTCACTTTCCAATAAGCCACTTCTTTACTATACTATTAATACTAAAGTATCTGTCCAACTTCCTACATAAACATGCACTACAGTTCAAAAGGAGAAAAAAAAGCTTAAATGTTTCACCATTTCAAAAGATTAAAAGGGGTAAAGGAGTAATAAAACTCAAGACAGCAATTTTATGTTTGTCTTTTATCTCCATCCCTTCCTCATGTGCTTTTCTTTTCATTTTATCTAGCTTTCTTACTTACCCTCCACCTTTTCTTCTACAAACCAACTTTTACTCCTTCCTCCTCTCCTATGCTTTCTCTGACTCTGGTTCCATGTCAAAATAAGCCAAACAGCAACCAATATAATGGCTGTCCAGTTGATGAATAAAGATGATCACCATTCATGTTTATGCAACTATATTCTGTTTGACTAATTAATGCCTTTATTTTCTTTTTGTTGTTGGTTTTTTTTTTTTTCATGCAGATGTTCAAGGGTTAAGTATAAGATTTTACACAACTTTTCAGACCAGCTATTTTGCACACTTTATGACACCCTACACATGTGCACACAGTTCCAAGTGAATATGCTTTGGAAATAATTGTTGCTATGTATGCTCATATGTTATTTAAAACCACTTACAGACTTGCAGGTCTTATGGCATACAGCCGCATACTATGGTGAAAAAAAAACTTGCACCAATAAAAAGTGCATATAAAAAAAGAAAAATCAAGTATAAGCAGTCAATTGCTGATACACCCTGACGAGTGGATGGAGTGATTCACAGAAGGTCTGTCTACAAAACTCTGGAGTTGGAATGCTGAAGGAAATATTATCAGCTAAGTGACAAACTTTTTACTTGTATTAATTATATATATATATATATATATATATATATATATATATATATATATATATAAAATTATCACCTTAAATAGAACAGATGTAAACATCTTAAAACTAAAGTGGGGAGGGATATCTTAAGAAATTTTTGGCCAAACCTTCAGAGAAAAAAATCGTAAGCAAAGCAGTTAAATTTTTTTAACAGAAACAACAAAATACACTTTAAAGGACTAAATAGGAGAAGAAAACTGGTACACAAAAAATTAAAAAATCATCTTAAAGTTAAAAAATCAATTTGTAAAATTTAAAATGAATAAAATTGATAAACAAACCTCAAAAAGCACTAGAAATACATTAGGAGAGGAAAATAAAAAAAAAATTAATGTTTTCCCAAAAGAAGAAGGGAATAAACAAAGCTCTCCTTCTGCCAGCAAAGAATTGGTCTTCAAAGTTTGATCGGGACTGTTTTGACAATCTTAATTGGCAGGACCATGCTCTATGCGAAATGTCAAACCAGTTCTCTCGATATTGACCAGAACACATAGGATTGTCAATCAAGTGTTGGCCAGTGGCAGAATCCAATGCTGATTGTGTCACCTGTGGAGAACTATGCAACTCACCCTGTCTTATATATTCTGAAAAATGCTGATTGATTCTTGTAACCAGGCATAAATTGGTGCAACCCACATAATTGGCATCACCAACATTTAAAATAATACACAACAGAACTATTTAAAAATGGGTCAACCATGTCCTTCTGGTTTAAAAAAAAAATCCCAATTTAGTGGTCCCATAACACTCAGAGATGTAGGAAATAATCTAGTGAATCATTTTTGCCAATCCAAGATAATTTCAAGTAAATAGGACATTGTCATGACCATATGTAAGAGTAGAATTAAATTTAGAAATTTTATGTGCAATCACCCATGTAAAGCCCTCCTTGAGATAAAACATATTCTTCTGGATAATGGTTATCTTACATAACTCCTCTTCTAAACTTACAGGGGAACAAATTATTAAAACACGACATGCCAGTGTATTAATCAAGTTAATCTTTCTACTTATTGGTACAAGTACAAAACCTGAAAAAGTTTAGTTTATGATATACAATTGTAAGAAACTTATCAGATCATTCAACAAGAATGTCCAGAAGGGGTAAGGAACGATCATTCTCCGTTCTCTACAATAAACCTTAAAGAAAGATGCAACAACTCAAGTTGGTCAAAGAATCTAATTGCCTCTTGTTCATCACCAAACAAAGTAAATATATCATCAATATACTAATAATACAGAGTGATTCTATGAACATTTTCAGAAAGCTGATCTTCATAAAAGTCTACAAAATTATTTGCCAAAACTGTACCCAAAGGGCTCCCCATAGCAACAACATCAATCTGACTGTACATAACATTGTTGAAACTAAATTCAATACCCTCAGTAGGAATAAGCATCAATTCTTTAAAAATATTTACAAGAAACCATAGAGTACAGAGATGACCACAGTATAGGACATCAGCACAAATATCAATGTTTCCCCAAAGGGTACATTAGTTAAATAAACTAACAATATCATAAACCCAGAGGCAGAATTAGAATCTATTTCCTGAATCCCTTTAACAAATGAAAAGAATCAAGAATACAGTTACTCAAAGTAATGAAACCAGTTCCCATATCTCAGACAACCATGCAGCCAATTCATGCTGCACAGAGCCAATCATTGTGGATTTTAGGCAACCCATGCATACAAGGTTGCTGTGCAACCCCAGGCCTAACTTTCTCATACTCAGTTTTGGACAACCAGTTCTATTTATCCAAATTCAACAGACATCCCCGTTTCAGTTTCAACTTATCCCATAAAGTATACTTCATTGTTCCTGATAAAATAATATCATTTTGCTAACAATTTTTCTCTGATTTGAACAAAGGTTCCTAGGACATTCCCACCCACTTTTTTAGTATTAAGATGTTTACAATAGTTCTATTTAAGGTGATAATTAAATTTTTTAGTATCAAGTTATTGTTTAAATATATATTTCAAAATACATAAAAATTACTGGAATTTAACATTTTAAGGTCTTGTTAAGAAAATTACTTTTTTTTTATTTACCCATGCTCTATCTCTGATAATGATCACTTTTATCCATAAATATAGCATAACGTGAACTATATATATATATATATATATATATATATATATATATATATATATATATATATATATTCTGTTTATATGTTATTTTTATAGATATAATTTATTTAAGTAAATTCTGTTTTTAATTAAACAGTATTAATTACATTTGCCAGCATGAACATTATATATTATAATTATTTTTTTTTAAATATGATTCCATTGCTACATAAGAGTTCTTGTGTATCAAATACAGAAGCTAAAAACTTCAATTTAATTTTAGAAATTGAATTAAAATACCTAGTTCTGTTTCATCCTCAAGCGAATTTTGGAATAACAAATTTTGAAATTTACAGAGCTTTATAAGCATATATATATTCATAATATTAATTTCTATGGAAACGAAGAAAACCAATCATTTTAATAAGGAGCAGTAGGGTTTACATTTTCACTGTTATGTAGCAATTGAATCATATTTTTAAAAAAATAATTATAATATAGGCTCTACTTGTGCATTGAGCACTGTTTTTTTAAAAATAAAACGAAAATATTAAAGAACTTTGGATTATTAACCTAACGGTTCTTTGCTATTTTTCTATATATTTGCACACACACACACAATGTCCATAAAGTTTGTGTGCACTTTAAAAAATTTATAACTTTATTTGTATTTGCGATAGAAATAATCTGTAAAAATGTTATAAAGTTTAATGTACCTAGTTTTAAGTATAGCTAAAATAACTAATGTGATTTCAGGCATTACTCTAAATCAGTTGGCAAATGTTTTCCATGAACTGCAAAATCGTATTATCCTTTGTATTGCTAATGATCGAGGACATGTGGAAACTTAAATAAAATTTCAATAAAACCTTAAAAAATATAGATTTACTTCTTTCTAATCCTTTTTACAAATTATTTCTATCGCAAATACAAATAAAGTTATAATGACGTTATTTAAAGAGTCAAACTGGAATTTTTATGTGTATTTTTTTAAGTATAATACCTTATATAGTGCACAGATAATATAATAATAATACCTCCTGATCCTAAGCAGAATACAAATATAAAAAGTCTCATTTTTTATGGATACTATGCTAGTAAAAACAGCAGATTTAGCAGGTTAAACAAGAAAGTGTATTGTTAATAGACATAAATGTGTTTGGCTTTTGCTAATAATATTGTCATCTCATCTGCCAGAATGGTTAATTAATCTTGTGATATTTCTCTTCATCTATTGTTTATTTTGCCAAAGGCAACAACCAGTGAATTGCAATTTAAATAGAAATGATTGGTCAGAAATGAGTTCTATTTCATGTTCATTAAAGTGCAATAAGCAGAATAATCATGGATCTTCACACCATTTACTTCTCTATCAACCCATGCATCACAATCAGACCCTGGAGCACATTCTTTACTAAAATACACCAAAAATAAGTAGAGTTTTCAATCAGCACAAAACTCCACAGGCATTCTAATCTTTGTATTGATTACAAAGTCAGAATGAGCATACACTTCAATTTTAGAGCCTGCAAAATAGCTTGAAACATTTAGTGTTGTAGTCTGAGGAATAGGATAAACGTAAATGATTTGCAGTAATCGATAAACACTTCAAAACATTTTTGTGTCCATACAAAGATGGACAATGGCACCAATCAAGTTCTGGCAGATATGAATATAGCCATTATATTACCTTTGTCTAAAATAAGGACCTATTTGCTGACAGAAAATAATTATACAGCCTAAAAAGTAATTAGAATAAGGCTGTTCATAAGAGCAACTTTGTACTGTCCATTTGCTTATTTGTGCTGTTACACTGCTATCTATCCCAAAAGATGTTTCCTTTCAAGAGGAAACAGCATATATATATATATATATATATATATATATATACATACATACATACATACATTTGTACTAGCCATAGGACCAGTATATCAAAAAAGAATTACACAACATTACACAGTGTTGATTCCAATCCAAGTGAGAATGACTGCCTTATTACTGTTAATTTGCCTTGCATATATTGTTTGCTTGCTCTATATTATTTTTTGCACTGTTTTTTTCTATTTTTCTTGTTATTGCAAACTTTGTCAATTCTGTTACTTTGCATTTGACCATGGCTACTCACTCCACAACATGTAAGCTGAGTACTGGCCATTTGTTGGTCTTTATTACAGATTTGTTTTCTCATAAAGGCAACTCTTGAACAGTGAAACTTATCCAAATATCCAGGGATAGTATATCAGGAAGTGGCCATATCTCAGGGTACAATGGATTAACATTTTACACTTGATGGATACCCTCTGAGTAACAAAAGACAAATTTAGAAGCTGATGACAATAATGGGATGAGTAATTATTATTTACATTGAGCTGAACAACAGAAATGACGTTATTAGTCCAAATGTAAATAATTTTAATTATTCTACCCAGCTATTTCAAGTATTACACACATACACAAAAAAATAAATATGTAAATACTATTTCTGAATTAAACTATTATAAAAATAGAATGATTTCTTAAAAATGATGTTTAAGCCTTTGAATGGGAAGACCACTGACATAAAAGAATTACATAGCCTAACAAGTAAAATAAGGCTGTTTTTATATGAGCAATTTTGTAGCAGCCATTTACTGATCTTCAGTACTGGTTTGTGCTGTTACATTACTATCTATACCAAGAAATGATTCTTTTCAAGAACAGAGAGCATATACATAACAGAGAGCATATACATATACTTTGTACAAGCCATAGGACTGACATACCAGAAGAATAACACAGCCTAACAAGTCAGTAGAATAAATCTGTTCACATGTGCAACTTTGTATTAGCCATTTGCTGATCCTCATTACTGGTTTGTTTTCTTATAAAGGCAGTTCTAAAATAGTGAAATTTATCCAAATATCCAGAGATAGAATTTCAGGAAGTAATCAAGCCTTAGAGTTCAATGGGTCAGTAATTTTACATTTGATGGATATACTCAGAACAGTGAAAGGCACATTTAGCAGCTAACTAGTGGCCATTTGAGATTTCTTTCTGCCATAAAAGAAAAATGTCTGCTGATCAAATTGACTCCCAGCATGGACAGAGTCAAACAGAAAAGGCAAAAATCCAATCCTGAAATCAATAATGACAACCTGCTGATTCACACACCAGAGCAAGTGAAATGGAGATTCCTGCAGAATTTAGAAAGAGAGGAGTTAAATGTAATATTGCCACAGAACCGAGATGCGAAATAGATGACAGAAGGAATAGGAAATTAAAACAGAATCCTGAATTTAAAGTCTTTTGATAATTCTGAGACATTTCACTATTAGCAAAGCAATAGGCAGATGTAAAAAAAAAAAAAAAATGCAGAAATTCATCACTGAATTTTTAAATAGCTCTAGATGTGGTTAGTATAATGGCTATTAATGCAGAAAATTAAGTGGCAATTAATTGCAGTTACATTTTCAGTCTCTTCTGTTCCCTTTGCACTGATGCTCTTGGGAAAGAGAATTCATTTCTTTTCCAACCCCAACTATGTTAAATAATGGGGTAGACTGGGTTCTCTAACCTTGAGTGACAGTTGAGGAGAAGGACAGTCATGGATGCAAAACTATGATAAAGTCTACAGGACACCACTACACTATCTTTTCCAAGCTGTTGTTACAGTTCACAGATGATAATAATAGAAAAAATTCACAAACCAATGCCTTAATCCACTAGGCTATTGCCCTCTAGCCTAGTGGATTAAAGTGTTGGTTCATGGATTTAGTGTCATAGTAATTGTGAGTTCAATTTCTGGGCTGGGCAGTGTGTGCTTGGACTCAATGGAAACAGGGCGAGCAATAACTGGGCAGTACTAAAAATAAGAACTAGACAAAATATCCCTAGACATGAGCAGTGGAACAAGAAATCTACTCACACAGACATATACCTGATGAAGTCCAGAGGGCGCAATGTCTGAAATGTTGACAACAAAGCTGAGGACAATAGTCCAAATACTGATAATTTCACATCCCAGAAATTCAGATAGAAAGGATATATTATGCATTGCCAAAATTTTAACTTTGGACTATATTTATTGCCATTGAACAGCACAACTTTGCCTTGACTATATAATCATTAACAGATCAATGAGTAGTAAAGTCATTTGTAACAACAAAATCAAGGTCAACTACTAATAATTCTTCAACAAGTATTCCATCATCTCAACATCTGCTGCATTTTATTCCAATTCACTTGTCTGTTTGGTGAGACCTAAAATATACAGATTACATCTTCTGCAAAGAGCTAAGACATCTATAGAAAAATTGTAACCCTCCAGATAGATGCTTGCAGACTCAAGTGTAAACTCAACTAATGTTTATCTATAGACTCAAGTATAAACATGATCACTGATTACTTATAGATACTAGTATGAAGAAAAAATAGATTTTTAATATTAAATAATCCAACAGTATTTTTATTTCAGAGATGAATAATTGTCAATATACTTATCACAGTGACAAAATATCATAATCGACAAATATCACATATCAGCCAAATAATGGACACGTGATAATAATCAGAGGGTAGTTGGTTGAAACATTGTGTCTATAATCATATCATTTATATCAACCAAGATGAGGATCATAGTTTAATACAAATATAAAGAGTTGATATGTCGTAAAATACACCAACCCAATTATCTGACCAACAATCTACAATCACCAGTAAGCAACACAAAGCAGAAATAAAAAATAAATAAGTCCCCAATAAGAATTGCAGCTCTTTTCCCCAGAGACGCCTGTCTTAACATGGCAGCTAACTTACTGATTTAGTCATGGAGACCAACAGCTGCTGTCATTCAAATCTTACTATAGTTCTTATATTACCCAGCTGCCTGATAAATCACCATATATATATATATATATATATATATGAGAGAGAGAGATATGGTCATATTTTAATTTCTTAAATGAAACATTACCAACTACAGTGGGGTCTTTCTCTCTCTCTCTCTATATATATATATATATATATATATATATATATATATATATATATATATATATATATATACACACACACACAAACACAAACATAACCAATTGTGAAGCCCCATACATTAACAAAACTGTTTGTCACATGGGTAAATGAAATACATATAAATAGGGGTAATCTATTCCAAGTCCCACCCAAAGTTCACATAAAAGTATATAAAAAAAATGGAAAATACACAAATTAAATAGCAAATATATGCATAAAGAACAAATAAAGAAATTGAAGCAAGAAAATCTGGCACTGAAGTATCACTTCCCAGCATATAAGGGACACATTTTTCAAGCACTCCAAAATCACACAGCATCTTAAATTCTGATACATTAAGTTACTGGTACTAGACTAAAACCTAAACACACACACATTTGACGAGTCCTCTGATGACCTTACAATGAGATATATATAACTATACTCAGTTGGTGTAAAAAAAACTCGGATAACACAATTTACTAATAAAAACATATTAAAACAAATAGGTATCTGGGGGGAAAAAATTTGGAAAAAAAAACAAAAGGACTAAAAACATCCGAGTAGGCTGAAAAAAAATCATCCAGTGCTGTAATTTCTAGTCCAAAGAAACAAAAACTTGAACCAAGTAAATAAGAAAAAAAAAAAGTGAAGTGCTCAATATGCCAAGTAGAGCAGAGAAAGAAAACCTTAGTGAGCCAGGAACTACCTACCTAGGTTTCACCTAAATGGATCTTCAGGGTAAGCTGGCTGAAGAGGATATGAAAAAGGAACATATTCATTGATAAAAACAACCACTAAAAACTAAAATTAGCCTAAAACTATATAATGAAAGGAAAAAGAAACCATAGTTATTTTTAGCAAACCAGATATCTTACTTAACCAAAGATCTGAAATCCTTAACAGGTGTAAACAAAAGAAAGCTTGGTTATTGGAAGTAATATTTTTTTTTTCCTTTCATCATATGGTTTTATGCTAATTTTAGTTTTTAGTGGTTGTTTTTAACAATAAATATGTTCCTTTGTGATATCATCTTCAGCCAGCTTATCCTGAAGATCCATTTAGGTGAAATTTAGGTAGGTAGTTCCTGACTCATTAGGATATTATATAAGTAAACATTGAAGTCAATACTCAGAGTTGACAGGCTGTTTCATGCTAGATACAATCATCAGGGCACCTCGATTGCATCTGGAATGAAACAGCCTGTCACCTTCGAGCATTGACTTCAATGTTCACTTTTATATTTACATATGCTCTATCTCTGATATTGAGCACTTTATCCCATAAATATAGTACACCTTAAAATTATATTTCTTCATTCATATATATGTAACTAAGATCTTCTCAGCATCATCTTCTGACTACCGTATCCCTTCAAAACATAGGAAATTGTGGAAAGCCATGATTACTTATCAGTTGTAGCTCCTAATAAATTATCTTTTTGTTATCTCTCCTAAACCTTGTTCTGCCAACCATTTACTCAAGCCTGCTAGGTAGACTATGTGTCGTTTTCCTGTCCCTCTTGCTTTCAATCTATCCTGGGAATATCAAATCTTCCAAACCCTTTTTCCTCATTATGTGCCCTAGAAATTTCAACTCTTCTAATGTTAATTAGAAGTATACATTTTTGTTTCTATTTCTCTTAAATATCACCATGACCCACAAGTTTGATCTATGGTATTCTTGGCATCCTTCTGTAGAACCACATTTCTGTTGCTTCGGTCTTTTCCTCGTCTGAGATTTTCCGGCATTCATTGTCATATAGGACTGATATTACTTAACAGTTCAGTACTCTTTTGTTTCTTAATACTTTGCTTAGCTTTTGGAAGGTAACTTTTGCTATCCCAATGCACCTTCAGATTTCAGTGCCGCACTTTTCGTCTTCTGTTAAAACACTTTAGAGATACTTAAATTGTTGTACTTGTTTGATTTTAGTATTTCCAATTTGCATGTTGCGCCATTCCTTTTGTTAACAACCATACATTCTGTATTCTTGTAATTGATGTCTAGTTATTTCTTCACTTTCCTTTACTACATTCTGCAGGAGTTCAGGTCATTAACCACACATTGGCTCTGTGGAAATACAAATGTGTCTGAGCAAGCATCAGTAACAAGGATTAGCTAGCCACCCTATCAGAGAGGCTTAATGAGAAATGAGATAACTGAATTTTTAAAATGAGTAATTATCATTTTACCCTGATTACTATACAGGCAGAAGTAAAGATGTATAGAGAACTTGCTTATGGCTTTAGACCTGCAAGGCAAATAGTCCTTAATTACAAAGATGTTTGCAAATGCAAGTGACATCAACTCAGTAGCCTGAGAAACCAATGAAGCGGTTGGTGGCTTGCTGTCATTCTGGCAAGTGAGAAGAGGAAAGAGGGCCAACAGAGATAATGGAGATCAGGCAAGGGGACAGTACCAGCACCCATAGAGCTTTCAGACGAATCACATGCAACAGATCCTGCCATTCCAAGATTTGAGTTGTACAGCCACAGCAGGTGCTGTAACTCAACCACAAACCAGACTCTTCCTAGGGGAATACTCCATTGTCTTAGAAGAATGCTAATGATACTGAATTATTTGAACTGATATGCTCAATCAATTGAACTGCCTGACCTAGGGATTAAATTATAAATCCATACAGTTTGGTACAGTGGAACAAGCAAAGTGGTATCATAAAGCTGAATTAACAAAAGGATAAAATAACAGAAGAATTAACTAATAAAAGATTATCCACTGAGTACGAACGGTGAAATGGGACGTCTATCCTATGGATTGAATAAAGAGTTCAATTCAAAATTCCAAGAATATTAATGAATATAACATTCACCTGAAGAAGGTTAGAGAATACAATGACTGAAATGTGACTTTAACAACCCAGATGAGGACAATAGTTGAAATAAATTAGTATATGCTTTAAGAATGATTATTTCTTCAGTTAATGATAAAAGAAAAGATATCAATTTTTTTTTTCAGGCAAGATTTTGTGAGTGAAAAGAGCAAGAGAAGGGAAAGAGGAAGAGAAGGAAAAGAGGAAGGAAAGAAAAATAGAAAAGAAAAAGAAGTAAAACAAAAAAGAAGGGAAAAGAAAAAAAGAGAAAAAAGAGAAAAAAAGAAAAAAGGAAAAAAGAGAAAAAAGGAAAAAAGAGAAAAAAGGAAAAAAGAGGAAAAAAAGAGGAAAAAAGAAAAGGTAAAATAAGAAAAAGAGAAAAAAAGAATGAACTGAAATACTTAATGAATGTTACTGTAATTAGAAAACATTACATTTTACACTTTGTACCTGAATAATACATTCATTTACACTTGTATTTTTTCTTATAAATGCAATGTCAAAAGATTCATTAAAACTAATTGCTCTGATATTTTGTGAATTTAAGACTTATTAAATTGCTTTTACTTTTCTTTATATTTCCTACTTTATGCATATCTTCTGTGGAAAATCAAAGATAAATCTCTTCATTTAATTGTTGTTGGTGAAATCATGGTTAATGAAATCCTTGAAAGTTAAAACAGTAAAGTTTGAGGTTTAACTGTAACTCACTTTGAGCAAAGAGAACATTTCAATGGTTCACCAAAGAATGGTAGTGAGAAAGTGAAAGCAATGAGAAAAGATCGATGGTTTAAATTTGAGGAAACAAGATATTTGGAAGAACATGTTAATGCAAAAAGCAAGTCTGAACACCTGCAAATACTCAATTCAAATGCAATTTATGCAAAATGCATCCATGGTTATGTTTTCAATTTTTCCCAATCATACCTCCTGAAATCACCACGTCACTACATATATTGTATATTTGGACAGCAGCTTTTCTGTTATGCATGTTTTATAGAATGCAACAGGCGAGGAAAATTACAATTTTTTTAATTAATTTTTTCTAATATTCTTAGTTTTCCTTTTGGAGCCAATAGAAAACCAAAAAGTAAGATTTTCCTTGTCAGATGCATTCAATGAAACTATATATCCTCGGGAATGTTATGAATCCATCTCTTCTCATCTATGGGTTAAATAGTTGGACAGACTGGACTCCCTAGCCTAGTAAAAGGAGAATTCTGAATTTAATATCTGAAGAGGGCTTTTGGGGACCTCATGGCACACTATGTATGCTGATGTACAGGTAGTCTGAATGTTAGTTAACTGTTGTGCTAGATAATCTTTCACCCCAGAATTTATCTTGTGTATCTATGTCAACCATTTGTTCATGCTTAGAATATTGTTACCACATATAGTCCAGGGCTCCCGCTATATATTTAGAGATCCAAAATAAAAATAAAATCTAAAGAAGAATCAGCAATATTATTGGCTCTGACCTAATATCTTGGCTTCAGTCACTTTTCCATCACCATAAAGTTGCCTCCATGCTTTTTCTATAAATACTTATGGTAATTGTTCAGGTGACATTATGGTACCTAGATATTATGAATTTAAGTGCAGTACTAGACTGGCAAAAAGGTCTCATGAATTTACAGTCAAGTTGGCTAGATGTAACGCTAAGTTTTATGCTAACAATTTATTTTCTCATACTTTCCACTTGTAGAACTCTCTTCTAGCTCCTTAGTAATGTTTCTGTTTTCCAATTCTGCCACACTCCTTGTATCTTAATAGCTTTACTACTTTGATTGGGGTGAACTTGATTAAAAAAATATATCTACCATAGCAATATTTGGCAAAATTCTATATAATGCATTTCACCCTCTACAAAACAAAAGAAAGAAACCAAATGAGATAAGCTGAGCTGTGCATCTAGACATGTCGGACACCATACATCTAGACTTGTCAGACACCCTACATCTAGACTTGTCAGACACCCTATCTGCTCAGTGCATAATTATAACCAACATTTACATACAGATTTACCCCTTCACCTACACACAAATTTCATAAGGATATTACTTTAGTCTGATGAAGCCCTTTTAGAACATGAAACACATTACATAGAATTTTTCCATTTTATTATAATTAACTAATATATATATATCTGTAAAACGGTACAAAAATCAACCCTTCATAGTGACTGTCAGGTGATGTTTCAACCAATCATATATATAACTTCTTATAACTTTAAACATTATATTTTAGTGGATACATGTGTCTTAGTAGATACCCTGTTTTGTTTTTTTTAAAACAGCATGAATTACATCTATATTCAAAAGTACTGTTGGGCTGGTCATGTCATCTGCATGCCTGAGAAATGACTCCCACAATGTGCTTTCTTTGCTGATTAAGTCAGGTGAAAGGACAGTCAGTGGCCAGTAGAAGCAATGCAGTTACCACATCAGGGCCACCCTGAAGACCTGTAATATTTTCACTAGCCAATTAGAAGTGTTAGCTGATAATTGGTTTAGTTGGAAATGTGTCTGCATAAATGTTGTTCAAACCACAGAGGCAAAGTTGGTCCAGCAGGCAGATGAACATGATCAGAGACATCACACACAGAATCCTTCCTCTATTGCCATTCAAGGTCTTTTCAGAGGCCCTATTTGCAGAAAAGTATGCCATTCCTGTGTTGGTCTAATCAGCTACACAAGAACTCATCCACCATGAAGGGAGAACCAGTCAATGCTCCATGATATCAAAGGTTCACAGCTTTAATTAAGGTCAATTAACTCAACAAGCTTTTGAGAATCAGATTTAGCATATACACCAGGGTTAAAAAAAAAATTGGCTTTTTAATTCTTAAACCAGAGATCTGTCCTATTAATAAAAAAAACAGTAGGATTTTATTTTTTTAAATTACATGTCCCTTCACAACATAGGCAATCATGGCTCTTGACAGATCAGTCCTTTATTATCTGTGAATTACCCTAACTTCTTAGGAAAATAGGAGAAGGGTTTTGTTTCCTTCTACATGGTTTCAAGTTGAGTTATTTTTATCATAGATTAGTTGTCATCCAACTGGAAAGGAGCTCATTTTATCCTGCTAGTTAACCCATGCAAGGAAAAAAAGATGGACTCATGCCTTTTCCAGGGGTATTAATCTTTATCATTCTGTATGTGACTTTATTTGCTGTACAAAAAGTTTACCTAGCCACTGAAGGTGACTGATCTTTGAATATGAATTTGTTTGAATATCAAAATTAACAATAAGGATATTGCAATTAAGAGGTCTTGAAAAAGAATGCAGTGGAAAGAGAAGTAATATTAATAATGCAGAGTGCTACATAGTAAACAGAAAAGATGAGAGAATTTGAACCATTTCTGCTTTCTGCATTGATACTCTAACTACACATCCTTAATTAAAAAAGAAAAAAATTCCTATTTCTTTTTAAATTAAAGTCTTAATACTAGAGAAGTCATTTCTAAAATGAAGGTATAGAAATCCAACTCACGCTTTTTTGTTTTCTTTTAACTGGCATTGAAGAATTGACTTACCTGAAAATAAAAGAAAAACAAAACGATTAAAAAATTATAAAAATAATTCCATTAAAACAATTCACAGAATATTTTAAATATATACAAAAATAAAGACACTATTTTTTCTTCCTACAAAAATGCTAAGAATTCATGTTTTTTTAAAGTACATTTGTGAAGTGACAAAAGGAAAGTAATGTTTGCTAGACACTTTATTGCACAAAATACTAGCAAAATCTTAAAATAATTAAAATAAGTGACAACCAATATAGACAAGAACATGAACAAGTTAATTTTGGTCATATTTTTGTATCTATTAGTTTTCCTAAGATTGGTCAGTTTTGGAGAAATAGATCAGGCTGAGGATTTTTCAGCACCCGTACCTGAAAAATTAAGTCAAGTTTAACTTAAAAATCAAAAAAGGTTAAACAGTTTATGAAAAAAAATGTTTTACACTGCTATTATTGTATACTTCATCAGCAATTTTTTTAAAATGTTCTTTTTAGCATTTTAATAAAATCATAACATAAAATTGAGGGCACCTTGATGTAGTCTAATGATTAGCAAGTTTGTCACTAGATCAATTACAACCAAGTAGTGAGTTCAATCCTCACTCGGTGCTCAATACTTTCGGCTTTGTGCCACATCTAAGCTATGCTTAGAAAATCACCATAACATAAAACTGAATAGCAAATTAAACCCATTTGGAAAATTAAAATAAGAAAATTTGATGTATTGTTAATTACAGCAAAAAAACCAAAAAAAAAACAAAATATATAAACTTAGTGTCAGATGTTAGGGTTTTATTAAAATTCTAAAATTGCCTTATTTAAAAGCATAAAAATTATTGTGGGGTGTAATTTTTCAAAACAAAAAAAGTCCAAAACAAAACCAAAATTTTTATTTGCAAACACAGTTGGTGTTTTTTTTTTTTTTGGGGGGGGGGGGATATTCGGGCACATACCAATTTTTAATTTATTGTATTTCTCATTAATGAATAAACATACTTTTAATATTAACTGTAAACAGATGCATTATAACTAAATATGCATAGAAAACATAAAAATTTGATTTAATAGAAAAATCTCATTTATCCATTTTCATCGGTGAAAAAAGTATTCATACAATGCAAATTTCAGATTTTAAAACTTAAATTGCTTTAATACTCTAGAATATTCCACTTGAATATTCTAGAATGTTCCAATAATGTTATCAGTAATTATTTTTAGCCTGAAAAATACAAACAGAACATTCTGTAATTGATATTCATACAAAAAGGTATTCATCATGGCAAGAGGTAAAGAATTGACAAATTTGCAAAAAGAACTGATTGTTAAGCTCTGGAAAGAAGGGAAAAATTTACAAGAAAATCTCAGACAACATGAATATTCCATTTACTATTAGTTCATTCATTGAAAGGTATAAAAACTCAAAAATTGTTGAAAACCAAAGAAGAACAGGCACTCCACGGAAGATTTCTTCAAGATCTTTGAGGGAATTAATGTGAAATTAAACAAAATCCAATGGTTATTTGTCAGGATGATTTGCTTTCATCAGGAATCTGTGTCCCTAAACTGACAATAAGCAATGAAATTCATAGGAACAATCTAAAATCACGCACCCTTCAGAAAACTCCATTGCTATTGAAAAGTCACAGAGATGCCAGGTTGAAATTTGTTCATGAACATAAGGATAAGGAAAAATTGTATTTGGAAAGAATATTATGGACAGAAAAAAAACAAAATTGAGTTGTCTGGACATAATTCTAGAAATCATGTATGGCAGAAAGAGGGCGATGCCTACAAACACAAGAACACGGTTCCAACAGTGAAATTTGGTGGTGGCAGCATCATGGTTTGGGGATGTTTTTCTGCAAAAGGTACTGGCAACAAATCAGTAATAGATGGTAGAATGAATGCTGCAACATATGAAAATATTTTGGAAGAAAATTTAATGATTTTGGTTGAAAATCTTGAACTTCCTCCTGATTAGATCTTCCAGCAAGATAATGATCCTAAGCACACTGCAAAATCTACAAGGAAATGGCTTGCTAAAAATAGTGTAAATATTCAACTCAGCCACATAGGACCTCCTGATCAAACAAAGCCCGAATAGTGCTTTTGAACACACATCTTCCTCCCTATTCTCAAAATATACATATCTGCTCCGTTTTGTATCCTGATATAAACAAAGACATTTTTTTTTTTTAAATCAGTCGGATTGAATCCATTTCCTAAATAAAAAATTGATCCTGACTTGGCATCTCGACTTCAGTCAATGTGACATGGCTGCCCTCTGTCTTTTCTAGTAATATTTTCTACTAGATTAGCATCTAGGTCCCAAACCTTTTACTGTTGAATTAGGTAAATGTAACTGCCACTTCTACTCCAACAATTTCTTTTCTTGCACTTCCTGGCTGTAAAACTCCCATCCAGTTCCTTGCTTCCCTGATAACGATAATCTTCAAAAATTTAAATGCAATGTCTATTGCCATCTTCTATCTTCTTCCCTTCAGCTTTATCCTTTCTTTGTACTAGTGGCACTCCCACTTTGCTTGGGGTGAAATGATAAAAAAAAAATTTAAAGGAATGTTTTCCTTCTATGTTGAATCTTTAAACCGTTGTCTTTTGTGTATAGTAGTAGTCATCCGAATCCATCTTTGCTTAAAACAATTAAATTTGGTAAGAGAAAGGGAAAGAAAGGAGGATGTCTTTGTTCTTATCTTTGTATGTCCCCCACCCGCTCCCAGTATATCTTTGCAGTCCCTGTTCTATTCTTGTGTATTATATGTGTGTTTTTCTTTTGCCAGAATATATATATATATATATATTATATATATATATATATACACACACACACACACACACTTTGTATGGTGTGTGTGGTCAGTGTAGTGTGCTCGTTTTTTGTTTGTTTTTGCCAGTATGTGTAAATATATATTAATTCTTCATACATTTATATTACATTATTACAAGAAAAACATATAGTAAATGTGTGTGTGTGTGTGTGTGTTGCCACTATATGTATATGCAAGGCCAGCGGTAGGGTTTCAGCACCCCCACACCCCGACCACAAAAAACTTTGATACGGGGATGAGGCCCTCTATTACATGTCAATTTCAAAGTTTCCCAACATAGGAGTCACAAACCCTAGAACTCTTAAATTTTTTTAAATTACCAAAAATCAGGGAATTATCCAATTTAAATGAAAATTTCATTACATATTCATTATTTACTTTTATAATGAACAGTTTTTTTATTTAAAAATATCTGAGAATATGTTATTCTTTTTGTAATAACCACCAATATTTTCATGACTAAATTTTACTCAAAAAAATGTTTAAGTCGCAAATCTTTACATTTCCATAAGGTTTAATCACCAATGCATCTCCACTTAAAAAGAAAAGTTTTACAAAGATTCCAATACAACACAAATGGGGTTGTCTTATAAATTTCTTTTAAAAACAGCATTTCAGATTTTGGGAAAACTTTTCATGTGTTGAAATCTTTAAGCATTTTTATTTCTTAAGTGAACATTTTTTCAGTTTTATCTTTTTATTTTTATCTTTCTTTTTATTATCTTTCCATAAAATGTAAAAATAAATAGGGACTAGAAATTTTATTTTAATTACTAACTGCAGACTTCCAGTTAGTATTACTATTAGTAAAAAAAAAAAAAAAAATCAAGTATCCTACTTAGTGGATGATCTCAGAATAAAAAATGATTTTACTGAGATATATTACCCTCTCAATTGATTTATAAGAACTGTTCAGAAAGAAAATTACAATTTAAAAAAAATAAGTGCTACAGAAATTAGCACTCCTGTCCTCTCCTCCCCAGTAGCCATGGGGCCCCACATCGTTCAGAGGTTCAGGGTAGTAAGCACCAGCCCTGTTGATTATTATAGTTGACGATTGACAATATAACTTAAGTAGAAAAAAGTAAAAAGTACAAAAATGATGCAGCTGAAGCTAGCCCTTTTGGGACTCTAACCTCATTGGGGGTTCTTGCATAGTATGCACCATACCAGCCATGCAGATACAAAATGTATATTATTAGCTGGTGATTGACAATGTAACATCAGTTTAAAAATAATTTTTTTTAAAAAATGGCCATAAAACAGTACTGAAGAAAAAAGAAAAAAAAAAGAAAAAAAAGATGACCCTAGGCCAACAACAGGGCCACCAAAATGTGGGGGCCCACCCAGCTGGAGGAGTCAGAGGTAAGATGCACCGACCCTGTTTATGTGTGTGGGGTTATGATTTGTTTAGTGCTGGCTCAAATGTGTCGGAGCTTCTTTTTTTACTTGTATTTGGAGGTAAGAGTAAAATTTTTATTACTCTAATCCTCCTTCAGAGGAAAATCATCTCATCTGGTGTACTTTGACCACTCGGCTATAGAGAGCTTCACAATCAAGCAATTTTCTTCACATTCACTAGTTCAGAGTTTCTTGAAAAGGCATATCTACTCAGTTTCATATCCGAAATGTAAAAATTCCTAAAGAATTAATTTTTTTTTAATTTTAACATTTCTGAGGAATCAGTGGAATTTTTTTTTTTATCTAACATTATTTCCTCTACTATTCCAAACACTATGGACACATGTGCTTGAGTAGTGTTTTTTTTTTTTTTAAAGTGTGCATTACGTCTACTGACCCCTGGAAGTCTCAAATGCACTGTCTGGCAGACATTATTCATACCATTTATAAAAAAAAAAAAAAAAAAAGAAAAAAAAGATATCTAAACAAACACATGTGTCTCAATAGCATTTGGAGTAATAGGAAAATACATTATGTGCTCTGTTGCTTCAGGACAAAGGTGATAATGGCTCTCCACAATTTCATGTCCTTTGTAGCACTAGCAACATTTGACTCCTTACTATCTCTCTCATGCTATCTATTCATACAAATTAGGTAAGTTTTTTGGCCATTTCCCTCTACTCCTCTTTACACCCTGAGAGTTTTAAGTTTTCCAAGCAGTGCTTCCGCACAATGTGTCCCAGAAATTTCAACAGTCTCTGATTTTAAGTATAATATTCTTTTTACATTCTGCTACAAGATCTTAAATAATACAGTACATACAGGGAATATCTGTAAAGGTACAAACATTTACTAATCCAACATTACTATATAATAAATAAAGCATTGTACATATGTTACCAGCACTACTATGCTACTTCCCTCATTAGTTTCCGTCAAGATTGTTGATCTTGCCGCCTCAGTGCACAAGTGCATAAATACTATTCAAGAACTGTATTTATAGCATCAAGTGATTGAAGCCACTAATGCACCTCTGAAATAAACGTGTCATCTGTGCAGAACCACTTTCCAGATAAATGATCTCAAAATGACCAACAATTTATTAACTGGGGCAAGAAATGGCTTGTTAATTTTAACATATCCAAAACAATACTACTCTTAATTGTCTCAGAGAATGTTTTTCCTTCCATCAGCAGTGCTGATGCTAACCACAAAGAGAGTGGCTCATTATGCCTTCTCAGGCTAACAATTTTCTGCTGAATCACTTGCTAAGTCTGCTGCTAGGAAAATTGGTTCATTGTGTCATGCTAGACAATTTTTCTCACCATAATCTATCTTACAGATTTATAAGACTACCATTCATCCATGCATTGAATATTGCCGACACATCTGGTTTGGTGCTGCTGCTATATATTTAAAAATTCTTGACTCAATCCAAAGAAGAATCAGCAATGTTATTGAACTTGGCCTGGCATCTCAGCATTAGTCTCTTTCCCATTGCCATGATGTAGTTTTCCTGTGCCTTTTCTATAAATATTTTCATGGTAATTGTTCTAATGAACTTTCCTCTATGGTACCTAGAATTTATGTGTGTATCATTTTATGGTTGAAATGGCTGGATATAACTGTTCTATGCTAACAATTTTTTTCTCTTGCTTTCTTACTTGTGGAAGTATTCGGGCTTCTTGCTTTCTAGTCAATTTAGATCTTCAAAAACTTAAATGCAAAGTCATTCATTATCTTCGGTCTTCTTAATTCCTGTTCTTTGGTTGTTCTTTCTAATGTTTTCTTTTTCTCAAATTCTTTCACACTTAGTAACCCCTTGCATCTTACTGGTTTTATTGCCTTATTTGGGGCAAAAGATTAAAAGAAAATGTCTTTTGAGGAACTCAGATAAGTTAGAGCCATGCAGTGAAAAAGATACAGTGAAATATACTCAACCATATCTTCTCTGGAACTGTCCTTTTGTCAGGTTGACAAATATACTGATCTCTTTTAATAAACAGTATGTCCAGTGTGTTAAAATATCTGATTACATTAACTTCCGGATCATGTGACATGAAATCCACAAACAGAATATTACAGAGAACTACTGCCAGAAATATTCTTTGTTAATTCCTGAACTTTGGATTTTTAAGCTTAGGTCAGAAATGAAGGACACTTTCCAGACAGGGAATTAATCCTTAACAAAGAACAATAATGCATTCAGATCTAATCACCCACTGATCATGTGCTCCAGTAAGTTTCGATCAGCTATACCATTCAAAAGAAATGTTTATGTTCTTAACTCAATTGCCTTGAGGATCCATTGAGATGACATGTTCCAATATCCCAACTTTTTGCAGTCAATTTCATGAACCACCAACTCGGGAAAACTATGTTAGACAGCCATGTAACAAAGCCTGTGACATCTATCATCTAAGCTTCAATATGCTCAAATTTTTCTTTTGCTCTTGAACAGAATACCCTACACAGGGTTAATCCAGCTGATTTGTATGCCCCCACCCTGTGAATATATGCTACCAGACTGATACCTATTCCAGCTCATGTAGCATTCACTATATACAGCAATAATAAGTTCAGTAATATGATAGCAGTTATCATTATTGTGATGTGTGTGCATAGATACAAACACACAATGCTAAAGTAGATAAGAAAAATGTTGTCTACAAAACTGAAAACATTTAGCTCTTGATAAAGACCTAAATCTCTATCTATAAAAGGCAGGATATGTGTGTGTGTGTGTGTGTGTGTGATGAATGAACGGTTGCAATTTTCGACGGATCTGCACCAAAATTTACATGCACATGCTCCAAGTTAGCGGGAAGGCCAAAACCGACTTTGCATTTCCCAACTCTCATCGATAGTGGAAATAATCAATTTTTTCATGCATCTACGGCAGTTTTCATGTAGTTTGTGGCCATTTTCTACTGGCCAGAGTGAGAGCCTATAGCTGGCTGCCACAAATAGGCAGGAAGATTCTATTGGCCAGCGCGAGAGCCAACAGCTGACTGACATGAACATTAACTAGCATGCAAAAAAAAATCAATAGCTGCATTCGTCACAAGTGGGAAAAATTTTAATCTGCATGGCACTTTACTCCAATTGGCTCATTCGCTTGCTTAAACTCAACGTTGATTCTGATTCCGAAGAACTGGGTTGGGTGTGAAAAAGTATTTGTTGTTAACATTCTTTTTTCATTCGGTTTTTCCAGTTATGAGTCCTTTTTTAAAGCTGATCGTTTTGTGTTCATTTTGTTTAGTTCTTTTTTCGTAACAGATTTAATGTTTAGTATAAAGCTTAGAAAAAATTTGCAGTGTGAGATAGGCAAGAAGTAAGGCATGTAGCAACATCAGCATGGCAAAGAGCACTCCTTTAAAGGCAAGGGAGGGCAAAAATATTTTAAGTCAAGTGATAGCGATTGCTGTATGAGTCATACGATTTTTTGATCAAGCATGGGCAACGCCGGGCCATGCTGCTAGTATATTATAAATTACAATATAAATTATACTGGACTGCCATCATTTTCAACATATTAGGGTACAGCAACTTAGTTCTTAAGATACCCAGACTATCTCTACATTTGATTCAATTATAGTAGCAAAATTTTGTGCAGAAACAACCACAATACAGAGAACAGGTACACAGCATGTCACAAGGTTCCCAAACTCTCCTCCTATACGATCCAGTCTATCTAGGGCCAGCAGTAAATACACTAATTTTATATCTTGTGGATGCAATCCCTTTAAAATTAGCTTCAAAATTAGGTCTTCAAAAGGCACATAATAGATGAGTGTGTGTGTGTGTGTGTGTGTGTGAGATTCAAACATGTTTAACGAAAAATCTTCTTTGCTCTTTGTTGTTAATTGTGTTTCAACTTTATGGTAATGTTTTTTTGTTCATTTTTCATCTTATTTTAACATGTTGGTTTTTAAAAGCTTTAATATAAATATATATATAAGTGTGTGTGTGAATAATAAATAAAATTTAAATTTTAGTTTCATTCAGAATTAATTTCTAATTTGCATACTTTTTAATTAAAATGTAGGTACATATAAGAAGATACAATAAAAATTAATGATTATTAATCTGATTTTTAAAAAAAAACTTATTTAGAGTGTTTTGCTGCATGGTATTCTTATATTCTTCATATAATTGGTCCTTCAAATTTTCAAAATTTTAACCTGAGAATTTTATTTTTAATCTTGCCATAGTAAATGCATACATTTGATATTTCAATATTTTTTAATAAATGCAAATTTCTGTATCTAGTTAAATTGTCCACTTTTTTTTTTAAACAAAAAAAAAAAATCAGAAATTTCCATTAGACCTTCAAAATAAACATGAAAAAAAAATGTGACAGAGAGAGAGAGAGAGAGAGATAGTCTGGGAAACACACACACACACACACGTATATTTTTCTTTTTTATTGCAATTGGAGTAGATCAGAGTAGCGAAATTAGATTAGAGCATTTTGTTTACTGATGGGAAATCTGATCTAGGGCAGAGGTTGTACCCAATGGGATTTGGGTCATTAGAAGACAATGAAAATGGTCAAAATAATTTTTATCAGTTGAAACTTGGAATAGAGCTGAGTAAGCAAGAAGGACCTTTAGAATTCACATGATTTTGGTTGAAGCAGCCAGAACCTCGTGATGATCACATGCGAGGTGGTGGGGCCGATATGAGACAGGAGCTATATTAAATACTACATGATAGGGCAGCTTTTAAGCTAGTATGTATGTGTTGTTTGTGTGTGTATATATATTTTACAAACACACAAAAATAGACTGCTTTGGTCCAATCCAATAAAAGCAATGTATAAATCATTTAAACACACATATTTATTTTTCAGTTTGAGCATCAAGTATGTATATTAGAAAATACAATGTTCCCCCTCCTTTCTCAATGTTTTTCCCATTTTTTTAATGTTAATAAAATTCAAAACTTCAATTACTTTTTTTTTAAAAAAAAAAGGAATAGGAAATTTTATTTAATATTATAGATTTAATAATATACTGAACAACAATGCTCACTAATATTTGAAAAAAATGAAAAAAAAAAAAAAAAAAAAAAATCATTTTTATCTGCCACAACTTCTTCCCACATTGCATCTAAACAAAATCAGCCCAAGGAGCTTTCATTAGATTCTTGCATAAAATAAATGATAAAATCCATTTACATGTTTCATTGCTTCCAGGTTAGTCACATTTAGGAATTTAGAATTTTGCATAGACCAAATGGCACATATTTGTACCAATACTTTAAAAGGCTTTTCTCAACAGATAGAGAATATGAGCTGACTGAGGCTGACCCAGTGAGGAATGAGTCAGCTATTGCTGCAGCCAAAATGTCTGTCTATACCTCTGACCGACTCAGGACCAATTAATCAGTTTCATTGCCAAAAGGTATAAAAAAAGAGAGATTTTCCCTGATTAATCATTGACCCAATTTATCAGAACCTCAGTGTGGGTTGGCTTAGAAGTGAAAAAAATAAAAAAAAATAAAAAAAATAAATAAAATAAAAAAAATAGATGGAGGAACTCCACCAAGCCATGATTTCACTTTTAGAATCTGTTTCTCTCCTGCATACCCAGTTTCAGGCATGACCTAGCACAATCCAACGCCATCTGGAGGGTGGGTTTGATTTAACCCTTTAGAAGACAGGCTGGAGTATTCTATGACACTAGTTGTAAGGACTGTACAATTCACATTCAACTGACTGTATCACATCCTAGCCTTATAGGAGGTAAGTATCAAATTAAGTCCTCAGAGAGATTTTATAAAATAGAGCTATATAATCAAATGGTGGTTAAAAAAAAAAAACAAAAAAAAACTGGTCTCTGCTTTCTTATTGAACGATTACTATTGGTTGGATTTCTTGTTCTACAAAGAAAGGTGACCCCCCCACACACACACACTGGCAAGGGAATTGACAAATAAAAAAGCTCTTTTTGCAACCAATATAAACTGACCAGAATAACAAAAGAAAGGAAAAACCATAGACAAGATGATTAATCAGAGATTTCTTCAAAACTACTGGCCAGACACTGGCAGAGAAACAAAAGGAGAACTGACTGAGAGAGTCTAAGACTTAAGCCATTCTGATAAAAATATTTTAGTAAAAAGTATTAAGGTAGCCTGCCTTACAGATGGTTTATATTCCATAGTTTTAGTTGTAATTATAAAAAAAAAAAATTAAGGCGTTCAAAAAATTTACCATCTCTAAAAATAGATGTATATTCAAAATCACTAAGCCGTGAAGTCATATTTCAACCAACCAATCGGAAACCATCCCAACCAAGATATGGACATCATAGTCTAGCAAGCCAATCAGACACAAGATCTGTTTCCAACCAGGATAGAAGTTCACAGATCAGGGACCAATCAGAAGCAAAGTGGCAATCTCAAAATGGACCTCTCAGCCTAATAAGCATATGTATATAAGGAGATAAACAGTTAAATCAAATCAAATCAGAATTGATGAATTCCTTTTATTCATTCTCCGATGTTGCAATTATTGCAACATACCCAGAGCCAAAATACAACACTTACGTGCAACCCACATAGTCTCACTTCCACCATTTACACTGGCAACTAAGATGTCCACACACTCCTGTATTTACACAAAAACATACATACATATACCCTTTACACATTAAACAGGGGACTGCTATGTGTGCATACATGTGTACATCCCAGAGACTCTCTCGTATACACTAAGACATTTACATTTGAAATCTTGAACCTCTATTCACCACCACCCAGTCAGTCAGTTGAGACAGCTCTATCAAATGTACCCACATCCGAATGAAAGCTGACCAATCATAGCAGAGATCACATTCATTCAGACATGCAAATTCATAGGAGTTTCAATAGAAATTTGGATTCACAAGCAGTCCCCAGTTGCATGTATACACCCTTTTAGGATAGTGCAATCCAACTTGAATTCAGAGTTTTCTTCTCCAATAGTGGTTGCCACTCAAGGCTATGGAATCCAGTCTGCCTTGTTACTTTACCTATAGCTTGTGGGAGAAGTGATGAATTTATACCTTTCTCATTACTCCATTAATGTATCACTATCCATGTGTGTGTGTGTGTATATATATATATATATATATATATATATATATATATATATATATATATATATAAAAACACACACACACACTCACTCACTCACTCACTCACTCTTTTTGTATACTTATATATTTTGCTTAAAAAAAATGTTTTGTATATATTAACTCTGTATTCTCATTCAACACTTACACGAGGCCATCTTGAACATTATTATAAGATATACAAGTCATACATCTTAACAATGATCCCAAAACACAAGAATAGAATACTGGATAACTGAAACATGGCAAAGAAGAGATAAGTGATTCTTTTAAGTGAAAAATTGTAATTTGTAGTTGATAAGATTTATGGTAAGAAAGAATTTTTATTGCAATATTTTGGTTGGCTTTTTGTTTAGCAGCATATCAATGCCTCTTTGGGTTATTTAATGCAAAATTTTATACCTTCAAATACAAATATTTTATACATAATTATATAAAAAAAAATATGTATTATTTAGATATATAGTTTTTAGATAATAAAATGGAGAAAGGGAAAAAAAACATTGTTAATTCTTCATTTATATCAGGTATTTGTAGATTTTAGCCAACACACAGTGAATGTAGCAACAGAAAGAAAGAAGCTAGGCTATGGGAGGCAGGCTAAAAGAGCTTACCTGTACCAAGGTTATAAGTCAAACGTACTGTAAGAATGTAAGTCTACCAGGTAGGTTATGGTTACCAAAAATGCATGAATTTTAGCCCCTCCAGAAAAAGTTTACCTGTGTATAGTGCAACCAGTCACCAAAAATGCATGATTTTTAACCTCTTCAAAAAGTCACCTGTGTATAGTATGACCCCTATTTTTTGTATAAAAAAGGGATTATAAAAACTCATATGATATTCAAGTATATGCAGTGTTTCATTACCGATTATTATTGCATCTAATTGTTTGTGTGTGTGCGTGTGTATATATATATATATATAATAAATCAAATTAAGTATTCACTTATCTAGGCTATTCTGAGTTTTGTAGAGATTACATTCCCTCTTTAATCAAGTTTCCAGAAGAGTGGATGAAACTTGGAAACTTAGTGTAGAAACAAGATAAATGAACATTTAATTTTATTTATTACATTATATAAAATTTATTACTTTCTGCAGTTTGAGGCATCCACTAAAGTTTAATCCTTGCAAAATCCATGTCCAACAATTATTCTCATTTTTGCTATTTTCACCACAATGTTTCAGCAGATATATCCTTGTATCTTTGTCAGATCTAATGTTGCATTCAGGAATTTGACACCACAACTAGAAACACCCACCTGCACTTGATGAAATATGTGGATTAATGAATGCATTACATGCTTTGTGATGGTCAAAGCTTACTGCAGGTGATGTGTGATAACAACAACAAAGATGAAGATATGTCTAAATATTTCAGGGAATTATTAGTTTCTAAAAAGTAAATCTAACTTTTCCAAATATCAGGTTTTTTAAAGGTGAAAAGTTAACAAGCAGTTTAAACTTCATTGATAAGGATAGCAACAAATTGTAACAAATATTGAAAAATGACGAATAAAATCTGTTAAGTGAATGTCCTCTCCAAAATTGTGCAGTTTAAGTAATGTCTACTAGATGCAGATAGTGGCTGTAATATGCAAAAGTAAACTATTTGGGCATTTAGGCAATAATATTTTATCACTTTGTTATATAAGCTGGCAGTAAAAAAAAGGGGCGGGAGGAGAAAAAGAAGAGTAGAGGAAGGGGTAAGAGGAGGAGTAAAAGTAGAGCATTTAACAATATATACTGAAAATAAACTCAAGAATATTGGTATGAATCAATGTTAATTATCTCCCCATAACAAGGTTCAACAGGTCAGACACTAACATCATAGTGTTATATTGCTTCTCTTTTCCTTAACATAAGCATAAGTCTGTTTAAAGGAAATTAACAAAAATGAACTTAAAAGGCTAAATGAAATAACAATAAATAAGAAAAAAAAGGCAAAGGACCAAAAACCAATGCCTAAAAGATTAACCTGTTTTTTGACATGATGCTTTTTTTTTCTCTATTTTTTTTACATAAAACAGTGAAATAGAGGAATATGAAAATGCCATTAACATCATACAGATAATTACAGTAATCAAGAAGCACTTAACTCATGGCATTGACTTTCTATTCTTATCATTACTTCCCAAATAGGCATTCAGTTTTTTGGGGTTTTTTTTACTAATGGAATACTTTACAGAAAAATCAGAGGTTCTTATCAACAATCATAAAGCAAGTGGCTAAATTACTGAAAGAAAAACTACATTTTTACCTGTAATAAACAAATTAATCTCACACTGTTCAAGTTAAAATAGTTTCAATTAATCCCTAATTAACCAAGCTAATTGGATATTTTTTCTGATTAATATTCAAAATGCTCATTTGATTGTAAGACAATGTTTCAGCCAATGTGCCCTCTGACCTTCTTCAGGCATCTGTCAAACTTGGTAAGCATCTTGGAATTTCAAACCAAACCCTTTATTCAATCCATCAGGGTAGATTTTTCCCCATTCCTGAACAAAAGTATGTAACTTTTCAGCACTATCAGAGCACTACTGCCACCAGGATTGAACTTACAACTGTCAAAGAAGTAAAAATGTTTTCACAAATGCTTTAACCAACCTAGCCACTTGTGGTCTTAGTAGAAGAAACGGAAAAACACTAAAGTTGAATAAAACTGGTGAGTATTAAACTTATATCAGCTTTGAAAGTGGAATGAAGGAATCTACCTCAGTCGATTTAATAAAGGATTTGGTTCAAAATACTAAGTATAAGTATAGAGACTAATATCTGAAGAAAGCAGGAGGATACAACAGCCAAAACAGTGAGGCTAATAACCAAGATATATATGCTAGTCTTGAATAGCAAGGAATAATGATAATTCATCATTTAAAAAATTCCATTGTGTGTGTGTGTGTGTGTGTGTGTGTATATATATATATATATATATATATATATATATATATATATATATATATATATTTTCCACTGATGATGAGATATTCCCTCATTCTAGATCATGCTTACAAGTCCCCTGAACCCATTAGGGTTATAGTGGCAGAACCATATATACTGCAGCCATACTAACAATGGATGAATTTAGGGAAAGGCAACCTGATAGAGAACATCCCTGGTTTTGAATTCAGTGTTCTTCCTCTGGACTGGTTGCCCAACCATAGCTAAAGACCCCAATCAACCCTATTATTTATGAGAGTTTGTATTCAGAATTTTCCTTTTCTTATGAGTGTCACCCCCCAAAAAATAATTCAGTCTGCTCTGCTATTTAACTGGTACATCGAGGAATACAAATTCAGACATTAGTACAAAGTAAACAAAACACACTCGGTCAAAATATGTACTCAAGAAAACATAGTATTTTATATGAAGGGCTGTTGAAAAGTTTCCAAACCATCTCACAACCCAAAATATGAATGAATAACCAAATAGATTTTTTTGTGAAGTGAGGGACTTCTTAGTCAAGCCAATAACTTTTCAGTTATAAGTGAATAAGGTGTCGACTGTCCTCCTGCTAGAATTCATCATTCTAATTTCTGCAGTGAAAAAGAGGATTTTAATGAATCATTTTCAAAATTCCAGAACACTCACAAAAAATAGTGAATTTTATGAAAAGCATCACAATGGTGGGGATAGGGGGTAAAAACAAAATAAATGGGCAGGTACTTGTTCTTATAGATGTGTTTTTTTTTCACTTGTTTCATGGGAGGCCTTTTAATTATAATTTGCTAAATAGATATTTAACAACTACAATAGTCCATCATTATGTAAAGTGGGAATGTGTATGCTACTTAAATTTACAGAGTAGCAGTTATCTAGATTGAGTGGGATGGGAATGTATTATTCCAATGTCTTATTTCAAACTTAGGAAAATTATGTATTTATGTTTATTAAATGGCATAAGTCACTCATGCATGACACAGACATATGCATATACATTATATAAATGCATGCAAACTTACATGCAAACAGCTCATGATGGACAAAGAATCAGCTCTTCTTTTATAATATAAACTGAACAGCAGTTTGAGGATTGGAAATTATGGTAAGCCTACTAACCACTGAACTTACTTTGGTCCTTGTCATTGTTGACTATGATGGAAAAAGATTTTTTTTTCTTTTTTAATAACATCTGTCTGTGTAGTTACTGTAGTTATTGGGATGTGCCCAATTCCTCAATCATTTACTGTAACTATTTCGGAATGTCAGTGACAGAGCAGAGGGAGAAGTGAATTAATGCCTTTCCCAAGGGAATTTGACATGTAAACAGATACTGAATACATGAGTGGGTGGGTCATTTTTTAGTGTTCAAATTAAAGTCTCAACAAAAAATAAATAAATAATAAATAAAGCATCACTGTTATAATCATTCAAATCAGAAAATATAAGAAGTTCAAGAAATTGGAGCATGAAATAAAATTTTAATTACTCTGAAAATTGGCTTTTACCATTTTTCTTGGCACAGTTTCCTGGTTTCACAAAGAATAGTAGAAAAAGCATGGAATGTATTCAGTTTGTATCTAAATGATATAAAATACAACAAGAATCCAAAGGAGTATTAAAATAGTGAAAGACACCTTCTGTAAACTAAACAAAATATTAAGAAACAAGAAAGTTTTGCTAGAAACAAAGATAAGAGTGCTGAACTGTTATGTAATATCAATCCTCCGATATGGCAGTGAATACTGAACAATTTCCTCACAAATGAAGAGAAGACTTGAGGCAACAGAGATATGGTCCTACACAAGAATATGGCAAATACCATGGATGGACAATGTGAGCAATGAGGAAATTTTAAGGAAAATGGGGAGAAAATATTTTTACTTAGAACCAGAGCAAGATAATTGAAATTTCTGAGACATGTAATGAGGAAAGATGGCTTGTTGAATGCAAAGAGGGATAACTTGAAGGCAACAGATGTAGAAGGAAACATGAAGTAACTTATCTGGAAATGGATTGGCATGTTTAGGAATATGTATCCATTTATCCTGCGAGATAAAAAGTAGTGTCCTGTTTGGTCAAAATTCAGTTCTTTGTGGGTGAGATTTGAGTGAGCTCTCCTGGGAGCAAACCTAGGTGATGGTATATGGAAGCTGTGCACTGCCCAAATCACTCCCTCTTTCAGCTGTACCAATAAGATCCAAAGGAATATAGTGTATTACATTTGAGGCCAGCTTGACTAGAGGAATTGATGGAAGGTTGTCAGTGTTGACATCTCACCGCCTTTCAGGCTCTACTCCAGACATTTTATCTGGATTAACTTTTTTAGCCTTTACCATATGAATGCAAGGTAGCAGAGGTATAAAACCAAGGTTTCTCCTTCCCATAGATGGACTATCTTCCTGGTTTGATGAACACCATATACCCAAAATTGACAGGGATAGTAAAGTGACAAACATTGCTTAGAGCCACAAAGGATAGGACGTTGTGGAGAACCATGATGACCCACATTCTGAAGGGATATGGCTAAGAAAAGAAAAATCAGTTGTTCAAATTCCCCATACTTTTAGGTACCAACTCTTGCTATAGGTGCCTTTATCCCTAATAATCAAATGTTTTCAGAATAACCTACCTGTGTTAAATGCAAATAGTATTGCCTTCTGTTTATTTTCAAGTGTATGTTTGTATGAAATTCAGATCATGAAAAGAATTAGTAACTAGCCCAGCTGTTGTGGACAGATCAAAAGAGCATCAACTGAAGGCTTGGCAGGTGTTGGGTTTATTTGATGATTCATCGGATGAAGAGGCTGAATATCTGTAACTATGCTGAGACTGAGTCAGCATCATCAGTTATAATACTGATATTACAGTAAAAACTTGATTTAACATCCCTCAATTTAAGGAATATCAATTTTAAGAAACCACTCCTGAACTACACGGCTATAACGTACTATGACATTTTATTTTTACTGAATGAAGTTAGAGAAATGGTAAAACAAATCATTTATTGCATTTGTGATAAATGACTAGATACATATCAACCTTTGTTCACTGAAAATTAAAAATCATGCAGACTTCAGCTAGTTTTAAAAATAGTTTTCATTTTGGTTTTGATCAGATACTCTGCAGTACCAACTAAGCTAATCAAGATGTTTAACACAATATAGTAAAACTACTTCACAAAACCTGTCATATTGTGTGACTATATGTTAATGTTGGTTTGGAAATAGCATTAAGTGCTAGTTTATAACACAAACATGGGGTAATGACATTTCACTATATCATGCAATGTGTGTGTATGTGTGTGTGTGTGTGTATAATTGTTTATTTGGGCAGCAATACCTCTTTTATACAAGTTTTGTTAAAATAACTGACATGGTACTTTTGTTAAGTTTTTTATTTAATTTTTCTTGTGTTTTTATAATTTTGTTTCTTATAAGAACATTCCTATAACTTTAGATACTTTTTAAAAAAAAATATCCATACATTCAGTTAAAAATAAAAAAATAAAATAGTCTTTGATAATGGTTAAAAGAATAGCTGAAAGTCCCCGAACATACAGAACATTTGGACAATTTCTACATGCATTATGTCCAGAAAAAGAAAAAAATTCTAAGAACACAAGAATTAAATAAAAAACTTAGCTATAGTACCTTGTCAATTGTTTAACAAAACGTGTGCGTGTGTGTGTGTATTCTAGGATTAATGCAAATAAAATGCCACTTAGCTGATTGATGTTATATTCAGCATCTCAACTCTACAATTAACTTTTTTGTAATTGTTCAGACTTCCACACACACAGAGGAAAGAATGCTGAAAAATTCTCAGCTCAAAGCAGCAGCATGACCTTGAGCCATGAATAGTACATACTATTCCACAGATTCCCTCTAGTTTCCACATTGCTTCTCAAATTTCTTTAGCCTTTTCAAAAAAATAATTATGTTCAGTCATCTAAATACTGATTTTGCTAAGTGAGCCAGCTAAGAACTTTTCAGCATTCCTTCATGTGTGTGTGTGTGCGTGCGTGCATAAAGTTTCATTAAATTCAACAGACAAGATCTGTCAGTTTAATTACTTAATGAACTTTTATAATTTTTTAAAAAAGTTTTTCATCGAAAACAAAATTGCAAATAATATGTCCAAAGTCAATTTTTTGTCTCCCCCACTTCCAAATACTTTTGACCATCTCAGTCATTATCAAGAACTGGATGTGCTACATTTCAAATTCAATTGTACAATGTTTCAATAAGTAATATAGATATGATGACAGCTGCCAGTATGATTAACAGAACATGTCATTAAAAGACTCAGTTGTGACTTACAATACATATTTAAACAATTTAAATACAAACTGTCCAAAGTCTTTTGGCTTTCATAAGCCATTATCAAAGAATTTTTGTTTTTGTGATATGTTAATCTCATCGTTTTTGTAATATCAGGTCTCAGTGTATAATGTCATATTTTTATTGATTCTGAAATATGCATAGTATGTTGGTTCCTAAATTTCAGTTTTTTTGTTGTTGGTTTGATTTGTATACTTAATACTTCAAAAATTTGGCACAGTGATATGTGATATGGTATTTTGGTGTTGTTGGTAAGGTTTTCTAGGATTGTGTGTGTGTGTGTGTGTGTGTGTTTACTAAGCATAGCTTTAGATGTGACACAAGGCTGACAGTATGGAGCACCAAGTGAGGATCAAACTTACTACTCAGTTGTAATTGATCCAGTGAGACAAGCTTGTAAACCATTACACCATGTTGAAGTGCCCAAAGTGTGTGTCTGTGTGAGAGTATATATATATATATATATATATATATATATATATATATATATATATATATATATATATCTCCTGTTTCTAGTTAAAATTGGTTCCACTGTGATTACCAAGAAGCAGTTACATAAACATACACAAAGCACAATCCTTTTAAAAGAATGTCGCAACATCCAAAAGTACTGGGGGGAGAGGGGGTAAAATAAAAATAAATATTAACTTTGCTAAATTTACCAATTACATAAAACAATTTGGAAATGTGAAAAAGTAAAGATTGGATAGACAGAATTTGCTGATAATATTCAACCGAACATGTTTGAAAGAAACCATATATTCTCTATCAAATCATGATTTCCTAGGTAGAAGCTAGTTTCTTTCTGAAGTAGACTGGTTGCCAGCCAAGGCTATAGCGTCCAGTCTGTCCTGTTATTCAAAGGGAGTGGGGTGAATGAATTCATACTTTTCCCAAGGATATTTGTGCATAAGCAAATATAACAAACCCAACTGGAATTGGAACTCAGTTCTCCAATTTCTCATTCTGAACTATTATACTACACCTACACATCCAATTTATACTACACCTACACATCCAAAGGATTACTGAAAACCTCTTCACTTTAACAAATCAGTATTTCAATGATCAGATGTCAGAACATTACACTTTGATCTCAGGTATAGTGCACAAATGGTCATAATCCTAGTGTCAATTCATGCATAAGTAGTTACATCACTTTTGACAGGTACTATGTTGTCCACTTGAGATAAAGGACAGGAAATTAACAATTTAGGATAAATATTTTTTTTTTTAAGAACTTAGTTTCCACCTACCATATTTGATGACCTAAGATCCCTGCTTCTCCCCCAACCCCACCCAAAAAAGGCTCAAAAATATCTCCTAGGTTTTATATATCCAATGTTGAGATATCCGGTATATTAATGTTTACCCAGATGTTGCAGACTACCATCATTTGCAGCTAGCCAAACTCCATAAGGCTGTAATATTGAACATAATTGCTGTGGAGAATCTCATATTCCATTAAATAAGTTATGTAACTCCAAAATTTGAAATAAAGAAACAAAAAAGAAAAAGATATTATATATATATATATATATATATATATATATATATATATATATATATATATATAACACTCATGAAAATTCAATAAAATATGAGGCAAATTTCCAAGTTTTGACTAAAATCAATATATATATATATATATATATATATATAACGGTCAAAATATATTGAAAAAAGAAGTGATTGGTTTAACTTATGTCCTCCTGGTGTCGGTGTAAACTAATGCCTTTTTTCTAGATAGATATCTAAATTATATTTTAAGCTATTTTGGAAAGTAAAAATTTCACTAAAATATGAAGCAAACTTTCACCTTAAATCAAGAAAATATATATATATATATATCAATTTCAGGTGATAACTTGGAAATTTATCATTGTATTTTAGTGAAATTAATATATTGTCCTGGGTATAATGATAAACTACATCTGGCAACAAGACCCCTGATCAGGAGATTGAAGGTTTCAGCAAGTGTGGAACCACCTCTTAATTGTTGTTGTTGTTCCCAGATCCACCCTGACCTTGGGTGGTAGCACCTGTTAGGGTCCCAGGCAAATAGTGTGGTTCAGCGGACGATCCTTTTATGAGGACAATGTCCAGGCACAATGTCTAAGTGCGGGAATGGCAGAGTTCTCAGTTGCCGTTAAAGTCCGAGTTGGGGTGACAGCCAAGACAGGCGATCCTGTCAAAGATTTTTGTTCCACTAGGATCATGGCAAGCTCATCAACAGTGTCTGAAAACTGTCTTGCATGCAGCTAGCCATTTACCTGGAAGGGGTCCACTCATGTGGACAATGCTCCCGCACAATAAACAAAAACAACTGACCAATATATGTGTGTGTTTCTTGATTTTGGGTAGAAACTTGGTAATTTGCATCATATTTTAGTGAAATTTTCACTTTCAAAAATTTATATTATTATAGTTTAAATATATGAAAAAAAAAATCTATTGACAGAAGGACATTGGTAAAATACATAATTACAAATGATTCATTTCTGATTACAAATAAAAATAATTTTTAAAAAATTACACAGCAGTATTATGATTAAAGTTTTATTTATTTTTTTTGTCAATCATTTCACCCCAAGCAAGGCAATAAAACCATTAAGATGCAAGGGACTGTGAGAGAATATGAGGAAAAAACACTATCAAAGAGAGAAAACAATAAAAGAAAAGGAATTAAAAATACAGTGGATAACCACTGACATTGCATTAAAGTTTTGAACATCAAAAATTGACTAGGAAGCAAGAAGCCAGAAGAAAATTCCACAAGTGAGAAGGGTGAGAAAAGATATTTGTTTTTATTTTTTTTCCTATATATTTCTTGCTAAATTATATGTGTATGTTATACCCCAGTGCATATATTGGAAAACATTGCTGATGGAAATTTTTGTCATTTGCAGTCAATGTCTTAAGTTATTTCTCATTTCATATCAATAGATTTTTTTTCTGAAGGCAATTCAAAGCTCTGTTTAACATTCTCTGCAGGTTAATGGATATAGCAATAAAAACAATTCATCCCCGGCCCTCCATAATTCTAAGCTGAATAAATATCCGCAACACTTCATCTCAAAGAATTTTTGCAATAGAGACAACATGAGAATACAAGTCAAAAAAGTATTACTAACAACAGTTTATCTCAATATTCTGACAAAATTTGCATAACTTGCATTACTTAACTTGGAAACTTTAAAAAGACAGGAAATATAAAGGAATAATTTTCTTCTAGTTGCCATGACCAAATTTGATTCCTCAAAGAAAGAAAGAAAAAAGATGGTACTAAATGAAAGCAAATGAAAACTATATCACAAACAAATCAAGTGGATAATTATAAAATGTGGAATCCACTGATTTCATAATTATTAAAACAACTGTGCAAAATATGAACCATCTTGCGGATTCAGAAGTCAAATTTTAATATTTTACACTTGCTTTTCAAAGTGATGACAAGAATTCTATTTAAACATTAACGTTCAAACACATCTTCAGCCAGTTAATTGCCCTAATGTATAAACAAAAAGCACAAGTTGATTGCAGTGAGGAGTCTTTTTCTATGTGCTTAGTCCCTTCAGGACGTTGGTTATCACGGCTCTCCACAATTTCCTCTCCTTTGTAACTCTTAGTAACTTTTGTCTTTTTGTCATCTTTCCCAAACTCTGCTACACTATCCATTAACCAGGTAGTTTTGCACTGCTTTCCTCTGGCTCTCTTAACTTCAATCTGTCCTGTGAGTATCAAATTTTCTTCATTATGTGCCTCATAAATTTCAATTATCTCTTCTTAAGAGATAAGTGCCTTTTTTGTTTGCCATTGTTTCTAGAACTTCATCATTGTTCAGTTCATGGTATTCTCAGCATTCTTCTGTATAACCACATTTCTATTGCTTCATGTCTCTTCTTCATCTGCAAGAAGATGGTCCAGCATTCACTGTCATATAAGAAGACCGATATTATATAACAGTTCAGTACTCTTTCCTTTGTTTCTTAATACTTTACTCTCAGCTTTGGAAGGCATTTTTGCTATTCCAATGTGCCTTCAGATTTCTGTGCCACACTTTCCATCCTCTGTTAATATGCTTCCCAGTCCTTGTTTCAAACACGGAATACAAAGAAAACAACTGCTAAATTGGTACTTTGACTATAAAAGAGAGAACATGAAGTTCAAGTAATATAGTTTAAAACAAGTTTCTTTTCAGGTAGTTATGTAGTATTAATAATTGTGGGGGGGGGGGAGTTTGCCTTAGAAACCATCAAATACAGTAAATTACTAAATATATAGTTTCAAATATAGTAAATTACTATTTCAACTGACAAAACAAAATTTAACATCCACCCCCTGCCTGTATTCGGTCAGTTAAGTGCCACACATGATACACACTTGGGTAATCATATTTCTTTTGATTCATAACTGACTAAGCAGAAGATTTTCCCACAGTAGATTGCCATTTCAGCAACAGACTAGTTGCCAAACAAGGTTATAGGACCCAGTCTGTCCTGCTATTCAACCCATAGCTGGGGGGGAAGAGATGGATTCATACCTTTTCCAAGGATATTTGTACATAAGTCAATGTAACAAACCCAAATGAAATTCGAACTCAGCTCAATAATTTCTCATTCTGAACCGATATCTATTACACTACAACACACATCCGCAGTATTAATAATGTTTAAATGTGCATTTTCAAGTTTTTTTTGTCTTGTGGTTACTATGATAAAGTCCACAAAAAACTCAATTAAAATACCAATAAAAATCAATTTTCTTTATTATATTTGATGACACCCCTCATTTTGTCAGGGAATTTTCACCACTCACCCAACTCCAGGTAGGTTTTGCGACGTGTCAATTGAGGTCTTGTGTTAGTATAAGTAGTGAGATTGTATTCATCACCAGCTTACTAGGCCTTTTGTGCTGCTTACAACACTTGGTATTTTCCAGCAGTCACCCATGTGACTACTGACCAGGCTTAATGTTGCTTATCTTTGGTGAACTGGTGTTTGAAATTCTAATATTTGGGGGGAAAATGTGGGTATAATATATCATTAATTAAATATGGCATTTGATTCTGAGGTAAAGAAAATGAAAAGAGGAGAACTTCAATGTTTAGAAAAGCCAATGTACTGGGAGCAAAATTCCCATGAAAAAATATATTTGACGTTTATAAAAACAACTGCATGTTGAATTTATATAAGGCTATGGAGCACCCTAACCTGATGATAGAAAGTATCTGACTTCAAAAGGATCAAAGTAGTGAAGTTTTTTTTTTATGTGTATATTACTACATTTTATCACATCTACTAAGGAACAATAAGCTAGATAGTATCAGAGTTCACAAGGTGCTATCCAAAAATTCAAGGAATGTGACCTTGGAAAAGAAAAAAATCCTTATACTAACACTTTCTTTAGAGTAGTACTTTGAAAGTGAATTTAAACACTGTTATTTACACTATTTGTTTATGCACTATTGTCATGTATCTCATCTACTTTAGATATAAATTTAAAACAAGGGGCTTAGATACAGCTCATAAAAGAGTAGCAGCAAAAGTCCATACCACATTTGATTTGCCTACACTTCAAATTCCCCAAATTTGAAGGTGACATTTAAACAAGCACCTATAATTTTACAAGAGAGATTTAGGTCAAAAAATAATAATAAACTAAGGAGTGATCCATAATGACCAAACCCACAACCAAAAATCAAACCAAATGAACAAGAATAATTTTTGGAGAAGTTGGGAGGGAGTATTCTTGACAATTTTACAGCACCCATTCATATATATAATACTGACTGGATACTCATTACCGAGTGCATTAATCTGCTGAGGTGGTTAGTTAATCCCTGTTGTAGATGCCTGTTCAGGCACATACATTTCTTCAATACCCACAGAGTTAACCTGTGGTTTACACTGCAACTTTCCCAGTCTTTTGTACAGGAGTAGTTTATCCCTTGTTTCTTGTTTAGGGACTGGCTTTCAGGTTATTTCTAAAGCCTTCTCATTTTCTTTCAGCTCCAGTAACCTCTTGAATCTTAGTGGCATTATTGCCTTTCTTGGGATGAAATGATAAAAAAAAAAAAAACTATGATGAACAGACTTTAGTTAGAGTTTCTGGAAGAGAGTGCATAATCTGGTAACAAATGAAGAAAGCCAATATGCTCAAACCTTCAGTCATGATAACTTGTGACTTCATGCTAGAGTTTTCTACCCAATTTCACTCACAAGGCTTGGTTTGCTATATAGATATTAACATTATTTTGATTTGTAATCTTCATTTATTTGTTTGTAATCATATATGTTTCATTCTGAAATCAAATAGGAGCATTTAGAGGTCTGATAATTGATAATGTCAACTATCAGAATATAAGACATTAAACTTTTCAGAAATTACTTTTTATTTTGAGGAGAAAATGCACCGTGTCTGTGACCAAAGCAAATCTTCCAGTACAAGAACATCACTTGTAATTTAACCTGGAGAGGGATGGGCTCCACCAGGTTTGATTACCAAAGACACATTATGCATGAATGAATACCAGATATATGCTTTCAACCACATATGTGGAGGGAATGAATAGGGTACTCAAGTGTGCAGTGTCCCTATGACTACATCCAATGATAAGACTGATGATAACTATTATCAGTAATTTTGATTACTATTTTTTTAGCTACTAAACAAGGCAAAAGGCCTGAGCCTGCCTTACTATTTAACCTATAACTAAGGGAGAAAATGGGATTGAAGACATCAAAATCAAGCAGATACAGAAATTTGACTATTTGAGCAGTGTTATAACAAATGACAAAGAAAGCGACACAAGAATCAAAATAGTTAATGGTGCCGTCCTAAAACTAAAAAAAGCATTAAAAATGTGCTGGTAGTATAACAGAATTTGGGGAGAAAAATTAGCATGTTGTGTTCGTTACATTTACTCATGCAAAAATACCCTTGGAAATGATATGAATACTTTTCTTATCCCTTGGGTTAAATAGCAGGATAGATTGGGTTCTAATACTATGGTTGGCAGCCAGTATAGGAGAAGGACAACTCTAAATTCAAAACTATTATGCACTCCTAGCAAGGCACATACTATGTAGCTACTGAAAGTTTTATAGAGTTCACAATTGACTGTAGTATAGGGTTGTGGACTATAATATTGACAATGGTAAAGAACAGAAAAAAACCTCATTAAAAACAAAGAAAAGAACACTGAATTTAACTATGTTATATCAATCTTATATGGCAGAATCAGAAAGAGAGTGTCAAAATTTCTGCTAGACATAAGGAAAGAGGACTTGGAGAATTTGACGCACACAAGACATTGGAGACGAGTGATAAAATGAATAGCAGAACAGGAACTAGGAGGGATAGTAAAAAGAAAAAAAACATTGCTTAGAGCTACAAAGGACAGGAAGTGGAGGAGAACCATGGTAGTCAATGTCCAGAAGAGACATTTCAAGATTTGTCTCCTTCAGTTATCCACAAGCTGGAAAAAAAATCAAGGTGACAAATATGAAATCATCATCTAGTGAGATCAGCTCAATCCAAGCAACAATGGAAACAGGCAATTCTAATTTCCCAAACTTGTGTAACAAGCGACTTCCATATTTTTTTTGATACACAAGGAAAGATACAAAATGGAAGACTGAAACATTGTGGTAGCAACAGAAGCAATATACATAATGATTTCAATAGTCAGAAAACAGTAGGACGGAAAAGGACTCTTTTCAAATGACTATAAAATTTTGATAATTTTATTACTATTTTGATACTTACTCAAATTCTACATTAATCAATATTTCAAGATTTATTTATATCATCATCAGATTTAATTTACTAAATGGAAAATTAATGTATATAGGCACATGGCTGGGTGGTTAAAACCATAGTGTTCTGGTCATTAAACCTGGATTCAAATTTTACCAGGATTGATTTTTCAATACTAACCTGGAGATATGATCCCAGCATGCGGCACTATTATGAAGTGTTTAAAAAGCATACACGTTGACCAAGTTTGAGTGAAATTGGTTAAGCGAAAATGTTTAGAAGCTGCCAATGGTTTTGCTAGCACAAAATCACAAGTGCTTGTGACCAAGGATTTGAGTGTACTGATTTTGTTCAACTAATGATCACAGATGAACCCAACATGTGGCACTATTAGGAAGTGTGTAAAGAAACATACCACAGGTTGACACCAGCCTTGGGAGTGAAATTTGGTTGACAAAACTGTTGGAAGCTGTCAATGGTTTTGCTAGCACAAGTCATTTCAACTGAGGGTTTCAGTGTACTGATTTTGTTCAACCAATGATTATGCTAGATTATGCACTCTCTCCCAGAAGGTTCCCTTATCATAATTACAGTACAAACCATTTGGCTCTGTGGGTGTTAAAGAAACACAAGGACTGATCTGCAACTGGGATTAATTAGCTATACTAGTAGATTCCAAAGACTTCTGAAACTAGCAGTTACCTACTAAATTCAATGAATGGAATTTAGTGTTACCATTATATGTCAATATTTAAGCAATTTAATTTTGTTTAAAGAACCAACAAATATTTTGGAAAGGACTCATTCTTCACAAAAGAAGAAAGATGAAGCTTCTGAAGACCCTAGTGTAGCTTGGGACACTGTATAGGTGTGAAACATGGACAGTGGAAGCGGCTAATGTTTACAAACTGATGTCTTAGAGAACTGTGCTTCAGTTGGATGGACCACAAAATAAACAAGTCGGTCCTGGAGTTGATGGGAACAGAGAGGCAGTTGATTGTAACCATAAAGAAGTGAAAACCGCAATATTTTGACTCTCATCAAAGCTCAGAACCTGTGCACTGGAGAGACCGAGACGACACTGGAATGACGACATCACAGATTGAACACGAACACTATCAGAGTGCTTGGTCATAGTGAAGAAGACCGGGGGACAATGGAGAGCATTTGTGCTATTGTCCATGGTCCCCTACTCTCAATGACAATGGGAAGAAGCAAGCAAACAAGAAAAAAAATAAATAAATAAATAAAAAATAATAATCTATTTTTTTACCTTAATTTTAGATAGATGTCCAAAGTTCGGTCCACACTATAATTCTTCCAAATGTCAAGCTAGTATTTATTTATGACATAATTTCTAAATCTTACATTCAACAAAAACTGTTCAAGATGATGCCAGCCACTCATATGGGGGTTGGGGGAGAGTAATCTTACCAAATTTCATTAAATATCTCCCCCCCCTCTTTCTCACCAGCTGTTTTTCAACTTGTAACTAAAGAACAGCAAGGGTTATGGCTAACTAATTTTCTGCAGCTACTCATAGGACAGCAAGCATGTTTTCAATTTATTCATTTTTGAAAATTTCAAAACTAAGTTTTTAGAAGGGGTCTGATTTACAATGTAAGTATAATGCTAAAGTGGACCCTTACTTTGTGCTCATCACATTAACTAACCAAATCTTTCTTATTGCTTGAAGCCTTGAATAAAATGGATGTAATCTGGAAATCTGATCTACCAGACAACCTCAAGTTGTTTCAGCTATGTTATGAAACAGAATGCCATCCTAATGAGCTTCTGACTTTGATACAGGACTGTGATGGTTGGTATGATATACCTATGAGTGTCTGAGTTAGCTTGACCAAATATATACTAAATAGATAGCTAACTAAAGATTTTCTTGCCAGAATCCAAAATTGCATTTTTCCCCATGACCTTCTCTCCCACCAACACACCAGAAAAAAATAAAGATTTAAAAAAAAATATTGTAAACAAACAACTCATGATACTTTTTAAAATAAGCTATGTTTCTATAAATACAATTCATATTCACAATAACTTTCACAGTACAAACCCATGATCATTTATTAGTGCCAAAGGCCCTGTTTTGGACTTCTACCTATAGAGCTTATTCTCAGTTAGAAAATAAAATTTCTACCTATATTCTGTCCAAACCAGCATTAATAAAATTTTGATTTTTATCTTTGACCTTTCTATATAAGTGGAGGAAGCTTCATTTTGGAACAATGGTTAGCACCCTTGTTGATTGATCAATTTGTTTTTGACAGTTTATCGAACCTTTGCGGGCTATTCAAAGCCAGAAAATATTTTTAGATTATAAAAAAAAATTTTTTTCTTTTTTTTGAGGTTCATTGATACAAGTCATACTAATTAAACCACAGCTGGTAGGAGAAGAGGTAGATTCATACCTTTTCACAAGGGTCAAACACAGCAGGGAATTGGAACTCAGCTGTCTGATTAACAATTCTGAGCCATTATCCATTACACCACCCACACACCCAAACTTACAGCATCCGTTATTCTCAAGTGGTCACCCATCTAGGTAATGACCAGGCTTGACATTGCTTAATGTTGGTGTTCATTTAGGAACCAGTTTTTTCAATGTGATATGGCCATAAACCCACCCTTGAAACAGTGAGTTTAATCATTATGAAATGTCCAGCTATTTACAGTGATGTACCAGACTAAGCCATCTTATTAAACCCAAAATGACTGAATTTTGATAGGCAAAGTGTTTTAATGATTGTCTGGTTGATTTAGACTTTATTTGTCTTTTCACAATATTTTAGCAGTGTACCTAATTAACCTTTGTGTTCTGGAATGTTGCTAAATCTTGTTCTGAGAGAGCATGTGCCTTTCATTGGATCTTACGGGCCTGTGAAATCCCAGGTCCATCACTTGTTCTTTCCAGATTAATATCTCCCAAAATACTTATGCTTAGTCTGCTGATTATGCTATCTAAGCACAGTATATGCACTAACTCTTCCAACCTCCTATCCAAACCAACCATATACAATGATTAAAAGGCTTGAATCTTTTAATTCAGTAACTTATAAGAAATGAAAATATTTTTGCAGCTATTTCTCAAATAGCTCTTGAGTATAGACATCAAACCTTCACACTCACAAATCCTCTTCTCTCCCTACTGTCTACATCCAATTTTTTCATAAATCTAACAAGTTTCTCATTAAATTTTGTCTAGTTTTTATTTCATCTTATATTTGTTGCTTTGTACTGCATAGTTCAGTTCTTTTTACATTCTACAATCATTGAACAAGCAGCAGGAATCAGAATTAAAGTTGGAAACTCCAACATGATAGAAACTCACTTAACCTTGGAACCAATCAACAGGGGCATTACCAATTAGGCTACAGAATTCAATTAGCAGACATCATTCAAATTTAGTCAGATGGAAACGTTCTTTCCTATTTGGTTCATAGTCGAGAAAACTTAATTGAAGAAATTGACAACTTAAGACAAAATATTTGGTTGAAATCCTTCCAGCCTTTAAAATCTATTTTTCTACCGTCCCATTGCAATTTAGCTATAAATGATAAATTTTATTTCTAAATAATATGTGGCACTTTGTCTGTTCATGACACAAAATGTTTGCCATCTTCAGTTAAAATAAACTGTTTAAATATCACTGACTTTATGCAAAGCTGCTTCTTTGACATTTAGGATTTACAAATGACATTTCTTTTAAGAAACAAGTAAGTGCCAATGCTGACAAATGAAACCAAAAAAAAATATATTCTTGTTATAAAACTTAAGTGATGAAATGAACCAATTACCATATATTTCTGTGTACAAGGTGATCTTTTGATAAGACAAAGTCAAAAAAATATAGCAAATTTTCATTAATTTATCCTATACCTGTAATATAAGATGACTGGTTATTGATTATATAAAGATGATGTTATTGGAAATATTACTGCATCCTTAGAAATCCAAAATAAATGAAATAACAAAGCCAATTTTATATTACGTTTTTCCTACACACATCCTCTAAAAGAGAAAACATTGTTTTGTTTACATTTCATCACGTGATGCAGATATTTAAAATATCCTTAAAGTTTTAAATGCAACTAAAAGGATTTTTATTTGAAAAATAAACATTGCATGTAATCCCAAATTGTGTTGTTATTTAACACTAAAATGATAATGAATTTTTAATGAGAAATGAATATTGTGTTATCCTAAAAGTTATTACTGCTATAATTAACACTACCATGATGATTATTGAAAGTTTAGCGAAAGATAAAGGTTGCTGTAAACACAATATTTACATTTCCTCAACTCAGCTTGCATGGATACAAGTTGATTTCATTGATATGCAATTATTCTTCAAATAGGCAATTTATTATTAAGTTATGCCAGTAATACATAAGGTAGAAATGGTTTTATTACTTTTATTATGTTTATTTGATAATGTGAATCTTTATGCATGTTATTGGTTGTCACACTGAGGCTGAGGTTAGCCTATCGACAAACATCACTCAGAATTTAAGGTTTCTTTTTTTAGAATTGTAGTATAAGACAACCCCCAATTTTTAAAGGTCATCTTATACATGGAAATATATGGTATACATTCTTTCAAATTAGTTGCCATATCTTTGCTACATTTATAAGTATTTTTCCTGCAAACCTTTCACAGGTGTTTGTCATATTTGGTAGTCTTCTCAGAATGGTGAACTATTTTTTTACATGCGACATTTGATGCCCTTCCTATGTAATTCTAACACTTAATTCTTCATTATGATACCACACAGACTCTTTACTGTTTTTCTGATATACGAGTGTTAATAAAAGACTAAGAAAGCTCACATTTTATACAAATGTAAGATCTACATTTCAACTTTCCAGAAGTTGAATTCCATCTTCAAGAAGTCAAACTTGACCTTATGTTCCAATCTGAAACTCAACTAAGCCAGTTTTGTTCCAGTTTAAGAATTTATAATCCCTGGCTACTTGCTTCTATCCACAAAATGTCACCCTCTAAATGAGGATCTCACTTACCCATTTATAAATATCTGTGTTCACCCAAATTACACAAGAATATGTAAGTATGCACTCAAAAAGGTAGACCTTTTTGGTGGGGTCTTACCCTCCTGTAGCAGATATCAACAAATTAATCAATATCTGTATTAGATAATGTAGGAATATACACCATCACAATGAAGAAGTACATTGGTATCTTGAAGGAGAAATGATGCTTACGAGATCCAAAATTTATTAGTAAAGACAAAGATTAAAGAATATCAGATTCTTAGATGACATTAAGAGTTCCATTTATGTTGCTGGAAGGTTTATGACTCGTATGAAATACTGGAGTCTATAGTGCTGAAAATACTGCAATACTGACAAAGCTGCAAAAACTAGTTTGAAGGAATCAATGTGCAAGGTCAGCAGCATTTCATTACAAAAATTCAAACTCTATCTTGATTATTTTTTTTAAAGGCTAAATTAAAATATCAACAATAAAATTACTCATAATTCATAATTTAAAGATTTTAAACATGTTTTTAATCATTTCACCCCATGCAAGGCATAAGGTGGTTACTACTGAGCGTGAGAGAATATGAAGAAAAAGAAAACATTAAAGAGAGAGAACAATAAAAGAACAAAACTTAATAGAGAAGATAATGGTTGACATTGCATTTAAATTTTAAAGATCTAAGTTGACTGGAAAGCAAGAAGCTGAAAGTGAGTTCCACAAGTGAGACATGTGGGAGAAGAAACTCTTAGCATAGAACTTACAGTTACATCTAGCTTATTTCACTTGTAAAATGAGGAGACCTTGCCGCCAATCTAGTACTGTGTATTTAAATTTTTAAAGTCTAAGTACCAAAGAGGAAAGTAATATTTATTCTGTTTAATACAGAAATGTGGCACAGGGCTGAAGGGGGATTGGGGAAAGGATGGTACCAAAGAGGAAAGTTCATGAGAACAATTACCATTTACTATTTATAGAAAAGGCACATGGAAACTACATTTCAGTGGTGGGAAAGTGACTGAAGCCAACAAGTCATAAACTCTATGTATAATATCTCATAATGTTGGTTTCAATCTCTATGGTTATGACTGCAAAACACTAGCTCCTCCCCAATTTATAGGCAGAAGCACACAAAAGCATTCTGGGATTTTTTTTTCTAGCCAATAAAATAGGCCGTTTCTTGATTTCATCTGACTCAGTCCCAGTCTGTCTCGAAGTCAGAACACTACATTCACTTGTCTGAACTTGCTCTTGTGTGTCAACACTAATTCTTAGTTTGTGAACTATTTGCCTTATTACTGTTAATTTGCCTTGCATATATTGTTTGCCTGCTTTATATTATTTTTTGCCTTGTTCTTTTCTTTTACTTGTTATTGCAAACTTGGACAGTTCTGTTACTTATTTTACATTTGACCATGGCTACTCACTCCACATATAATAAAAATAAGTCATAAATCATAATTTAAAAGATTATAAATATAAACTCTCGGTACAATATCATTCTTACTAGACTATAAATTGCATTCAAATAAACAAAGTGGGTCTGAGTAATTTTTTAAATTACTTAACACTAATATTTCATAGATCTTAGTCATTCTTCTTTTTTTTTTTATGTGCTTCCTGGCTCTCCACAATTTCCTGTCCTTTATAGCTCTTAATAAAAAGTCATCTTGATTTAAATAACCAAAATGTGCCCAAGTATATTTTTTTTAACTTGGTTAACACTGTAATATTCCACACATCTTGGATTCATTCTTCTATGTACCATGTCACTTCAGGATGGGTGATCATGGGATGACACAATTTCCTCTTTTGTAGCTCCTAGTAAAATTTGTCTTTTTGCAACCTCTCCTAATCCCTGTTCTGTCAACCATTTGTACAAGCTTGTTAGGTAGGTTATTTGCGGTTTTCTTCTGCCCCCCCCCCCCGCCAAATTTACCTTCAGTATGTCCTGTGCGTATCAGATTTTCTAAGCACTCATTATATACCTTGGAAATTTCAACTATCTCTGATGTTAAGTATAATTATACTTTTTGCTTCTGTTTGTCATTGCTCACATATTCAGTCTATGGTATTCTCAACATTCTTCTGTAGAACCACAATTCTATTGCCTCAAATCTTTTCATCTGTGATGAGAATGTCCAGCATTCACTAGCATATAAGACAACTGATATTGCATAATATTTCAGTACTCTTTTCTTTATTTCTAATGAAATTTTCCTGTTTCTTCTGTTTTTAAAAGTGTAGCTGTTCTTTATTTAGCAAAAGTCTGGCTGATAATGTTTTTTCATTAATTAAATGTATAAATAAAGTGACACCAAAACAATTACATTTAAATATTCATTAATGGCACTCATTGGAAAATCAATGGTAATGACTAAAAATAATCTGCCAGTGGCTGAGAATGATTCTTTAATTTCTTTGATATTTGCGTTTCAGAATAAGACTGATATGAACATTTTTTCACCATTTAAAATACAGCATCAAAATAGATATATTCAGATTCTTAAGATTAAAAAGAAAATGCCTAAATCATAACAAATAAAATAAAACCTAATTCATGTATAGGCATGTATTATCTTAGCATTACTATTTAGGAATCGACCATAGTCAAGATTATCAAGTTAATGTGAATGATCCTTTCCTTAGCTGGATAATGTGTGCTTCACCAGGTCTACATACAGTTTTGAATTCAGAGTTTTCCTTCACTTTGACTAGTTGCCACCCAAGGCTGTAGAAGCCAGTCTATCCTGTTATTTACCCATAGCTGGGGAGAGAAGAGATGGATTCATACCTTTCTCAAGAGTATTAGCACATATGTGAAGGTAATGAATTCAACTGGAATCCAAACTCAGCTCTCCAATTCCTCAATCAGAACTGCAATCCATTGCTCCATCATGCCTGTGTTAACATCTTGATTATGCCATTATTTTCTCTTCAAATTACATGTGCTATCCATTCTAGTTGTTGCTTCTGTCAGCAGTTCTCAAGTGATGTGGTTTCTGTTATTGGATAATTTTTCTATATATTAGTTCTGTGGTAATTTTAATTTTTTTTTTTTAATTTCTTTTTATTAAATTCTAAAATTAAAGAGCCATGAGTATGACTCAAAGATAAAACATTTTTTGACCCCCATATTACTCAATATTACTGGCTGTGCCCTTGCCAAAATAACATCTTCAAAGGAGATTGTAGAAACTAGAAATTTTTTTTCATGGCCCAATTGTATATAAGAAAAAAAAATACTCGCATTTGAACACTGATTCTAAGGTACTGTTTTACCCTTACCCAATAATAGTCGGTCTGTGTAAAACAACAGTTAAAGTTACTTCTTCATTATTACCTATAGGTCACTAGTGCTCTGATGTCTGTAATAAGACCATTTCATTTGTCTCCACCCCATAATTAAACTTGTTCCATATTAACTATTCTTTCATGTTTATTGTCTACCCAGGGTATATCTTACCAATTTTAAGTTGCTTTGAACAGCAGAACCATAATGCCTATAGTAGCCATTAAAATAAAGCACACACCTGCAAAGACAGTCACCAGAATTCAATATCCTTCCCCCCCTCCCACAAAACCATTTTTCTCATAAATAACCAATATTGTTCATGTTGGTCAAAAGATTTCATTGACAGCCATTTTAGGAATTTTCTTTTCACTGGTTGCCAACTGCTAATGACTTCTGCTGAAATGGGTTTTTTCTTTTTTCAGAAAATTTTTTTCTCGACTGCCAAAAACTCACAATAAAATGTAATCTCTATAAGTGACATGTAAAAGAAAATATCTGAAACAATCAAGACTTTGTCAATTTGGTCTAAGGCAATTTCTCATTTCCGAGCAAAAAAAAAATATTGTGTGTGGAAATATAGACTAAAATTTACATTATTCATCAAAGAGATGCAGACTTCTATGTGCTATGCCCTTTTGGGACATTGGCAATTATGACTCTACAATTTCCTCACTTTTATAGCACTTAATAAATTTTGTCATCTCTCCTAAACCCTGTTCACCATTTATTCAGCTAGCTAGGTAGGTTATGCCTTATTTTCCTCTATCCCTCTTACCTTCAATCTGTCCTCTGAGTATCAAATTTTCCAAGCCCTCTTTCCTCATTATGTACCCTAGAAATTTCATTTATCTCTTTCTGATGTTAAGTTTAAGTTTTCTTTACATTTTCTCTAAAACTTTGTTCTTGCTAATATATTTGGTCCATGGTATTCTCAGCATCCTTCTGTAGAACTACATTTCTGGTGTCTTCATCTGTGAGGAGATTGTCCAGCATTCACTGACACTGATGTAGACTGTGTTTTAATTTACCATCTTTATATAATAATAACATAAATATAGATAGTGTGCAGTTTGCTAAATATATCAGAGATACAGATATATACAGTCTATACATAGGAATCAGCACTGCATGATGACACAGTTCCATAGCTCAATGTTATCTTCAGACCAAGTATATATCTCTTATATACACAAATAACACACGCACACATTTTTACACATGAAAAAGGATGGCATATATGAACACAACCATATAGACAATTTTAAAAGCTCAAGTCTTTTATGAGAAATACAAAAAAAATAATCATCAGAATCCTTCTTGCACATTTATAAATCTACCATCTGTCTGTGCATTGAATATTGATGCCATATCTTGTATTGTGCTCCGGCTATATATCTCAAGATTCTTTATAAAATCCAAAAAAGGGTCTATAATGTTATCAGTCCTGACCTGGAACTTCAGTAACTTTTTCACCACTGTGATGTGGCTTCCCTCTGTCTTTTCTATAAATATTTTTATGGCAATTGTACTAATGTGTTCTTGTTACCTTGACTGCATAAATTTAAGCCTATTACTAGATTGGTAATTAGGTCTCATCATTTTACCATAAGTTCTTTTCCAATGTTTTTTTTTTTGCTCACATTTCTCATGTCTGGAACTCTTCAGATTTATTTTCTTGCCTGTTACCTACAATCTTTAAAAAATCTAAATGAAATATCAATCACAGTTTTGTTTTCTTGAATCTGGATTTTTATTGTTCTTCCTCCACACAAGTTTTTTTCATTCTCTTCCAACCTCAGTAATCCCTTGAATCTTAGTGGCATTATCACCTTGCTTGAGGTGAAATGATTAAAGAAAAGAAAGGAAGGAAGGAAAGAAAGAAAGAAAGAGACTATACTCAACAGAAACTAACTCTGGCCTGATCAATAGTTGAACAAACTCAAAAAAAACTATTTCTCAAACAACTCTTGAGTATGGACATCAAAACTTCAAATTCACAAATCCTCTTTTCATGACCCAGTTATTGTCTACATCCAATTTCTTCATAAATGGAAAAAGTTTATTAAATTTTGCTTAGTTTTATTTCATCTTATAATATTTTTGTACTGCATAGTTCAGGTTCTTTTTATATTCTACAATCATTGAAGAAGCAGCAGGAATCAGAATTAAAGTTGTAAACTCCAAGAAGGTAGTAACTTGCTTAACCTTGGAACCAATCAACAGGGGCATTACCAATTAGGCTACAGAATTCAATTAGCAGACCTCATTCAAATTTAGTCAAATAGCTGAAAAATCTCATTGAAATAATTTTGACAACTTAAAATATTTGGTTGAAATCCTTATAGCCATTACCAAAATGCCTTCAAGATTCCTAAATCCTTCATTTTTATAATGTTCTATTACAATTCCATTATAAGTGGTCTAAGTAATAACATCTGCTAATAATCAGATTAATTTTATATATAACAAGTTTATCCAGGCCACCAAAAATTATGGCAATGTGAAATTGATATATTATTAAATCATTATTATAAGATTTTCACATGTGTGAGTCTTTAAATATATTTTTTACAATTATATTAATATGTAGTAATTCAATGGAGATCAGTTTACTATTAAATAAAAATAGAAAATCTGACCCCCACTTTATGTCTGGTTGGATCTTATATTAATACTACTTTATCTATGCATTAAAAAAGATGGCAAATATGAAATTGATTGTTGTTAGGCTTTAAGTGTAAAAGTCCAGATATAAATATGACATATCTGTAAATTGAAAACCTGAACAAAAAAAAAGTTGACTTTCATTTACCAACATATTTCATCTTCTGATGGATTTGATCAAGGTAGATATGGTGATCTTATTTTGTGACATGTATTTATAAGCAGAAATAAAAAATACCTATAATTTTTAAATTTAAGAACTCAAAAATATTCTAAAGGCTAACTGTGAAAGTAAAGGTAAACTATGGAAAATGCTAAGTGATGTAATTTAATGCATAATAAATGAAACTTAGTAAATATTGTTATTGTTATCCAAGAATAAAATAATAAATAATAGTTACAAAGGAAACAACTCTAGTACAGTAAAAAGTTATTACAAGCAAAAAATATACACATACACATGCTCTGATCAACTCAACTTTGTTCTTCAAAAATTTAAATGCAATGTCAATTGTTATCTTCAGTTTTCTTAATTCCTGTTCTTTTAGTGTTCTCTTTCCTTATTGTTTTTCCTTATATTCTCATACACTCAGTAACCCCATGCATCTTAGTGGCTTTATTGCTTTCAACAGTGAAATAATTAAAAAGAAAAAAAAAGAAATTCAGGTCACAATGGTTCAAATGGGGTAACAACAATAATTCATATATAAGTAATGAAAAATCCTCACCACAGAAATTTAGAGAGGAAAAAATGGGCATAAACATGAAGAAAGCAGGTCTTTTTCCATTTGATAAAGCAAGAACTATTTATTTTGCATAAACTATCAATTAATATTTACTCAACAGATAAGGACAAAAAAAATCATCTGGCAATTGAATTGCTAAAATTGAACACTCATAAAAACAGGTTACAGAATATGATTAATAGACACATCAAATATCTGTCCCTATTCTTTCAAGTGGGGCTCTTCATCTTCCATAATTACTTGTATCAATTGACAAATACTTAAACTGTAGAAATACAGTCAGGAGCAGTTGAACACCTGTGACAAAAGTATTGACAGGAACGAAAAACAGTGCTAGCAAGGAAATAGTCCTTTAGAACTGTATATACTTAAGTGGCTGAAGGGCAGAGTGAAAGACAGACACTCAAAAAGTTTTTGTTCCAACCTATGTAACAAGTTGATTTTTTTTTTTAATTAGAATTCACCACTTACAAGCTGACAAGATACTCACAACAAATTTCTGCATCTTAGAGTAGTTGACAAGTTGTCATCATATGATATCCCATATTGATAAGTATTATAATTACTTATGCCGTACTGAGAACAGTGCAATTTTCCTGCTTAGGTAATGGACTCTTAGTTTTCAAAAAGTAGCAACACTTGTGCTTAGCATTGCTGATATATACACAATTTAGATGGTGCCTAGTAGGCCCACTGCTGATAACCCTAATTTAGATAGCACCGAAGATGGCCACCACTGATAAACAGGATTTAGATAGTGCCTAAGATTGTCACTGCTGATAAGTTCAATTTACATGGCACCTAAGATGACCACCACTGATATACATTACTTAGATGGTACCTAAGATGTTCACTGATGATAAGTTTAATTTACATAGTGCCTTAGATGATTACCACTGATAAATATGATTTAGATAGCATCCAATAAATAAGATGCAGATAGCACAACAGCTATCAGTGCAGACAATGGAATGAGCAAGCCAAGTTCAAATTCCCACCTAATCTGCTATCTTCACTTTCAAGCAAATGTCCTGAGGAAAGGCAAAAACCCATCACTTCTTCACTCCAGCTATGGATTAAATACCAGGGAAGACTGGGCTCTCTAGCCTTAGGCAGCAAATAGTTTTAAGAGAAGGTTAGCACTGAATTCCAAACTATGATGAAAGCAATAAGAAACCATTCCAAATTTATCTCCCAAGAATGCATAGCAATTCCTAAAGAAGAAGAATCCATACACAGCTATGATCACCTGCATCCTGAGGGGACATGGCAATTTAAAAAAACGGCCATGTCTATGAAGAAATGTCATGCATATAATTTTGAAGACATTGACAATATTTTTTAAAGTTCTGGACCTTCTTACTCTGGCAGCAAATCTAATAGTGACTCAAGACAATTCATGAATACTCATGGAACTGACAAGATATTTCACTGACCTAACCTCATACTGGCTATAAAACCTATGGACCATAGTGAAAACCACCATTTGAATCTTGTGGACTGGTGCTACACAATCACAAACAAAGAACAGTACCAGATAACAGAAACTACATCATTTAAGGATTTCCAACAGCTAAAATGGATATCACATGTAACTTGAAGAGAAAATAATAACAATGAAGATGTTGACATTCCACATTACTTCAAATAAAAGGTTAGTAAGGAAATCCACATCAATACTAAAAGGAGTGATAACAGCTATTGGCCTTGAGAAACTTATTTTCCTAAAGAATTATTTTAAGAAAGATTTTATAAATTTCAACCAAAAGTAGCACTTACTACTTGGTCAGTGAACACTGAATGTTTCCTTATAAGGAAATGGCTAATAATATCATCAGACACTGATAGCATAAAAAAAAACATCAGGGAGAAAAAGAGAAGATTTTTCATTAAAATTTTGGCACATAAATAAACAAAAAAAAAAAAAAAAGGAGGTGGGGAATAAGTAAAAAATAAATCTCAGTCCCAATTGTTTAAGATAAAAGAATAAAAACATTTATTTCAGAAGTTAGGTGCATAACTTGTTTTTGTAAACATTAAAAACAAACAAAACTGGATGAAATGGTTTTATTACTTAAAAATCATAAAGTCATTATATTATAAACATAGTTGGGAATTATTTCCTGCAAAGAATAACTCTTTATGTTTACCTCATACTTTTTAGACCAGGGGTCCCTAAAGTGGTTGATATCTCCTGTGGTTGATTAGATTATGCCTGGGAGACAAAAGAGGGTTGATACATAAATTGTGGTGATTTACAACTAAACCTTACCAATTTCCAACCAATTATCAATGCCATTGTGCTCATCAAACACATCCTCATTAATGATGTCATCCAATTCATTAAAAAGGGACATCAATTTAGTTTAATATTACCATATTATTTATGAAGTTTTTTTTCTCATTATTATTCATCTAACATGACTAATACAGGAAGAGAAATAGAAATTGAAAGAAAGAATAACAAAACTAAAAGGAATCTTATCAAGAAAAAATAATGAGGGATAAATAAAAAGGAATTTCTAGTTTTAAATAAAAACAATAAATATTATTGATATATTTTTGTACTAGAATGTTTTTGCAACATGCTGACACATGTTGAAATCCTTACTGTATTTAGTATCATTGAAGTTATCACTAACATTTTTTGTTGAGATTTATAAACTCTATGATTTCTTGGGAAAAATAATGGAGTAGTTTTTTTATTGCTTCTCTAGACTGGCTTCTACCCAAGGTTACAAAACTCACTTTATCCTGCTATTTAGACCTTAGCTGGAGGGATGAGAGATAAAAAATTATGCTTTTCCCAAGGACATTTATGCAAAAATGAATACATTAGGCAAGTGTTCATTTTTTTTTTTTTTTTTCATAGATTCAGACTGAATGATATTTGGTAAAAAAAGAAAAAAAAAAGAATTTATTTTATACTACTGTTCAGCCAATAGAAAGCTCAAGAGCTACTAAAGTTAGATTGGTTAGTTGTCTTTATTTACCAATATATCAAACTAGGGTTATTTAATGCCAAAATCTAAATATATTTTGTACACATTTTTTTTTTATAGATAATAATGGTTTTATTGATACCAGTCTTACTAATTAACCCATATCTGTGGGGAGAAGAGATGGATTCATAACTTTCCCAATGGAATTTGCACATAAGTAAATATAACAAACCCAACCAGAATTGGAAATCAGCTCTCCAATTAACAATTCTAAGCCATTATCCATTAAATTACCTTCAAATTCAAGCTTACAGTAGCTGGTATTCCCAAACACTCATCTAGATACTGTCTAGACCGATGTGGCTTAACTTCAGTGATTATATGAGAACCAATGTTTCAACATGATGTGGCCATAAGCCACTCAATGTAAAGAGTTACTGTGTGGTTTGTATCAGTGTTTAAAAACAAAAAGGAAAAAGAAAAAAGCAAGACGTGAAGTTCATGAGGTTATGCAAGAAAGAACTGTTAACCCTAGATTTGAAGAGGTCAAGATTGTAGTGATTGGGAAAACAGCCTGACAGGGTCTATTCCACAAATGAACAGTTCTTGAGAATAAGGTATCCTAATGGAATTTACTCCTTACTAATGGAATATGAAGAGAATGAGGATGATTTATCCTTGTGTACATAGCATGGTGGATATCAGTTGCAAAGGTGAGGGCTGGTGGGACTAAAAGCAACTAAAGAAAAAACAATGCATATCTATAGATACAACCCTATCCACCCATTAAAACTTCTTTGATAATAACTTATGAAAACTAAAAACTTAGAAGACACTGGACAATTTATGTTCGAACTTTCATTGGAAACCAGAAATAAAAGTCAGAACCATTGGTCCTCAAACAAACTTTTAAGGGTTCTCAGAAAGTGTAAATTTTATGCAATAATATTGAAACCACCAATAGCAAAGGTTTAATAACTATGCTTATGTATGATTTGAAAAGAAATGAATTAAAAATTCCTGCAGAAACAAAAAATATATTTAAGAAAAAAATATTACTATATTATTTCAGTGTATCCAATTCTTTTCCAACAGATAAAAAATAAGCAGCCTTCTTCTTGATGCCTTCAATAATAACTACAATATCTGTATCAGAGATCAATGACACTATTTTGTTAGATGAGTCAGCATTTATAGAATAGAAATAAAAATATACAAGCAGCCATGATGATGTCACAGACAAGTTAGCCAATCAGAGGATGAGAGCAATGAAGCACAATGCATCTCGTCTTCAAGATAAGCATGACCGCTTCCATTAGTATTGCATACATAATAATGTAATGTCAGCAGATAAAAATCAGCAATACGAAAAGTTAAATTCCATTCATGATTTGCTCAATAAAGGCATTTCACCTTTAAACTGATTTCTTGTCCAGTCTGTCTGTCTGTACTAATATGTAATCTTTTACACTAACACAACACAGTAATGAATTGAATGGCTCTTGGGACTTATTGGGTGAATATTTGTATATTAAAAAAATAATAATAACCATCATATTGAAACTGTTGAAAATAATTGTCAAATTATGATCAAATAATTTGGATTCAATTCCAAATCAAGTTAGCATATATACTCATATATAATCCAGCTTCATGTATTTAACACCTGATTTTTGATTTGCATGAATTTTAACCCCTTTGGAAAAAAATTTACCTGTGTTTAGTGAAACCAGTCACCAAATATGCATGAGTTTTAAACTCTTCAAAAAAATTACCTGTGTATAATATGACCCCCTATTTTTTTGCATCAAAAACTGATCATAAAAACTCAAACTAGACAGTATTTCCATTACCCATAACTGCATCTAATTATAAGTGTGTGTGTGTGTGTGTATATATATATATATATATATATATATATATATATATAATAAAATTATGAATTCACTTATCTAGACTACTCTGGGATTTGTGGAGATTACATTCCTCATCAATCAAGTTTCCTGAAGAGCAGATGAAACTGCAGAAACTCAGAGTAGAGACAAGATAAATGAACATTTAATTTTATTTATTACAATATAAGATTTATTACTTTCTACAGTTTGAATCATCCACTCGGATCTTTGTACGTATTCCCAGTGGATATGTGGAGCATAGGTTTAAAACTTGCAAAATCCATGTCCAACAATTATTTTCATTTTTCTATTTTTACCACAATGTTTCAGCAGATATATTCTTTCACCTTCATCAGATCTTATGTTTTTTTAATCATTATCCAATGGGTGTATATTACATTAAAGAACAAGTTATGGCATCATTTGATTTTTTTATTATTTTCTTTTTCTGCTTAAAAAATATTACTAATACTCAAGATAATCCATGAATTAAGAAAAAACAAATTATCCCCATATATTGATTATTTCTGGTATATGACAATAAGGAAATTAAAAGATGAAGAATAACAATTTATCTTTTAAAAAAAAAAAAAAAAAAAAAAGAAAAGATTACCAAACTGTCTAACTTTGATTTATTCTGCATGACTTGGTAACTTTTCATTTATGTGCATTTCCAAAGAGATGAATGGAGCTGCCAAAAATTCACAAAAAGGCAATTCTCTATTATAGAATAAAACAAATACTGGCCAAAAGACTGATAATATAGAGAGGAAGAGTGGGCACAAAGCTGTTGCTGCTGATATCATTTGTGAACAAGAACAATATGGATTGATTGAGTCTGAAATTAGGAGGAGGAAATGAACTGGGTTGGAAGGTTTCTCTCTCTCCCATCCTGTGTAATCTTTCACAAGAGCAGTTTCTTCTATAACGTGGCTGTTAGAATCAATAGAACCAATCAATGAAAATGCAAACTGCTCAATCAACTTGAGCATTTGATTGATTCATTTTCTACACCTTATCAAACTTTGCAGGTTATTTAAAGCCAGAAAATATCTTTAAATTGTCATTTTTTTTTTTTTTTTGAGATAATGTTTTAGTGATACATGTCTTACTAATTAACCCAAAGCTGGGGAGAAAAGAGTTGTATTCATACCTTTCCCAAAGGCATTTGCACATAAATGAATATAACAAATCCAACAGGAATTGGTAATCAGCTCTTTGATTAACAATTCCAACCCATTATCCATTGCACTATACACACATCCATCTTACAGCACCTGGTATTCCCAAACAGTTACCCATCTAGTTACTGAGCAGGCTTGATGTTGTTTGATTTTGGTGACCAATGTGATATGGTCATAAGTCCAACTTAAGCAAGTTTTTATATAATTTACTACTTCAAACATTATTATAGTGGGCACTCTGTATTTATAATAGATGCCCTATTTTTATTAAACCGTCTATATTATGCCTAAACAAAAATTTTTGTTCTCTAGCATGGATTGAACCTGTATCGCCTATAGAGAAACCATCATCTGATCCAGTGAAAAAGGGTAGAGTTTTGCTTACTGTGACATTCCTTGTAGCTGAACAGTAAAGCATGATGGATCAAATGGTCGTTTCACCTACAAAGACCTGCACAATCTCTTACTCACCAACCAAAAATAACTACTTGCAAGAAACAACATCATTCCTTGATAATAGATAACAATAATGTACCAAAGCTTAGTTTAGTCTGGCACATAATCACAATCAGATGAGGATTGAATTAACTAACAGTGTCTTAAGAGAATGGCTTACCAACCATCCTTCAATAGTAGATATTCCATATTTTGTATTGATATACTAATGAACAACCAAATATAGAAATAGGCAGCAAGCAGTACAAAAAACAAGCACAATGAAATACTTGTTTTTATTTCTCTAATTAATAATACAATTTGCCAACTGCTGATAAAGGGTAATGGTGAGATTAGCCATTTACAGGAAACATTCAGTATTCATTGATGAAATAATTAACATTTGTGTTAGTTCAAATTTCTAAAATGTTTCTCTTAAAACATCTTTTCAGGAAAATAGGTTTCCCAATACCACTAGCTGTTATTGCTAGTTCTAGTACTGATGGTGGCTTCCTTCCTAACCTTTTGTCTAAGGTAATGTGGATAATTAACATCTTGGTTATATCATTATTTTCTCTTCTAGTTACATGTGTGATCCATTTTGCTGTTAAAGTCTTTTGAGTGATGTGGTCTTTGTTATCTGGTAAGTTCTTTATTTTGGTTTCAATATCACTAGTCTGTGAGATCCAACGAAGTACAATCCTCTCTAAGACCTACAGGATTCATTTGCTTGAAACCATTTTCAATCATTGAACTGAGAAAACTGTTGTATATAGCTGATAATGTAGACATTCCTGAAGGAGTTGGATATCATGCATGATGTCCATACAAGAGTTTGGATCTGATGATCTAGAACTGGAGAAAATTGAAACCATGATTAGTAAGACAAACTGCCAATTTGGAACTGCTGTGAGGCTCATCAGTACTACTTAAGTCAACTTGTCTGTTAAGGAAAATATTTTTTTTAATAGTTAGCATCCATTAAACATTCTTTTAACCATGTCATATGTCATAATTGCATACTACTGATGTTGCCCCTTTTCCCAATTTGTAGTAGTATGCAGATATCAGTCATAAACACTGTTTTTATTTACAAATATCAAGTTTGAAACAAAGTACAAGTAACTCTTTATGAAGTCAGGTATCAATTTGAAACTATTTTATATCATTTTTGTTTTATTTATTGTTCTCTCTCCTTAATAGTGTTTTTTTTCTCATATTCTCAAACACTCTGTAAACCCCTGGTGTCTTAGGTGCTTTATTGATTTGCTTGGGGTTAAATGATAAAAAAAAAAAAAAAAAAAATTTTTTCATTTCTGTCAAATATCATGGCTGTCATTGTAGGTTTAATGAATGCTAGTCTACAAAAATTATTCACCCCCCCCCCCAAAATAAAATAAAATAAAAAATTTAAAAAATCAGTTAATCTCCATAGTGCTGGCTCATTTGGTCAAGATAAGGGAGATCAGAAGATAAGTGGGGTCATGGGTTGACCCAGGGCCAACACTTAACCAAGCAATTAGCAATTATAAAACCAAATGATTCACAGGCTAAGTGATAAAGTTAAACATAACTAGGTTTTTGAATTGAATTTTTAAAACCATAGGAAGAAAATGAACCCTTCTCAAAAAAGGCAAGCAAAACTCATTAGCACTACTCAAACGAAAAACAAAATACAAAAAAATTATTTTAAAAAATACCAAGTCTCTTCAGGACAGACCATCATAGCTCTCCACATATTCCATCTCTTCATTATCTGCAAATTGCTAAGAGTGGTTTCCTATTGTCTTCTCCATGGTGTTGAGTTCAGAGTGACTCTTCTCCTAGACTTGCTGCTACTTGAAGTTCACAGTCTACCCTACTATTTAATCCATAGCTGGAGGTGTGGAGAGAAAGGAAATGGATTTGTGCCTTTCTCACATAAGTTAGATAGGAATTTGAACTCAGTTGGATGATTCAACTTCCATGCCACTAACCATTAGAGTGCTTGCAAATCCCAGAAGAAAATAGGAATTCAGATGATCATTAACATTTTGAAGCTAATTTTACTTTGCCAGATCCTTATTTAACAGTTGATTAAATGAGAAGCAAAAAGAAAAATATATCACTATTTTTTTCTGACTTTGTTGTAATATTATTCCCTTTTTGAAAATTGGGTTTGAATTTTCTTTTACTTCTCTAAAATCCCTACCTATGGTCAGGATTTCAATCTACTTCCTACAAAATGCCTTTGATAAGAAATCACAGGTCTGAATTATGTATCAGTTTTCAGCTAATTAAAAAATTCTACACTGAGCACTTGGAACACATTCAATTTACATATCTTAAGGCAAGGATTTCACAAAAGATTCCAAGTAGCCACATTTTTAGAGGTAAAAAAATAAAAACATGATTTTGATTTGAAATGAGATAGTGATAGCACTTACTATGAATCCATAGAAATTCAGAATGTTAATAAATTCTAAACACTTCAAATATCTCCGAGGTTTCATCAGTTATAACAATTTTAGTATTGAAGATAAGTTGAACACAGGATATATTGTGCTAGCGGTACTTTTTTCCAGCACCATTAAGAAGCTACAAAACCAAAATATTGAACTGAAAACTTGAGTCCTGTACTTAAATAGCTTTATCAGGTCTAGAGATTCATATGAAAGTCATGCATGGCATCCAACTCATACAGAAATATCTAAACTATCATCTGCATACAACTGTATTTGGAAAAACTTATAATTCTAGCAAATGAATTCAAGTAAATAACAAAGGAAAGCAAAAAAACTATTTTTACTACCACAGAGAGATATTAGGTTGTCACACATGAAAATAGAAAATGAATAAAAAAAACCTTCTGAAATGTTAAATAATTCATTTATTTAGCTGAAATAGGTACCATGTAGGATCACTGTTCTCCAATGTACTTCTAAATTAAAAAAATTCTCCTTTGATGTGACAAACAGTTAAAATGCTTCGATTACCTCTTCCTTATTGGAGAATGTTTTATTACATATGAATAGTTCAAAATGCTTAAATAAGTGAGAATCAGTAGGAGAGATATCAGGTGAATTTGGAGGAGGAGGTAAAATTTCCTAATTCAGGCAATGCAGATTTTGGACTGTTGAGAAGTACGCAGCAATGCATTATGGTGCAACAAAATCGTGCCATCCCTAGTCACAAGTCTAGGATATTTCTTTTTCAATTTTTCATGTATACACACAATTTCTTTACAATATGAAGTTGCTGTTATTGTTTTCCCTCAAGGCAAAGATGAATAATGAATAACCACCCCTTTGAAAGACCACCATACAGTAACCATTAACTTTTTAGGGTGCAGTGAAGGTTTTGGGTATTGTTTGGTGATTCACTTGCATCTAACCACTGGCCTACTCTCTTACTGTTGTCAAAGAGTATCCATTTCTCATTTCATGTAATGATTCAATGTAAAAATGGTTCTTTTTTTCAGTATGTCCTCATACAGTAAGATTACTCAACATTGTTTCATTGTAATCATTTTCATTGGGCTTATGAGTAACAATATATTGAAAGAAAAAGATTATAAGGAATAAGTCAAGATTTTTTTTTATATAATAAGGTTACTTCGTTAGGTGACTGGATCAACAACCAACCAAAAAATGTGTTATTTCATGTGCGATAGAGAGATATTTGTTTATAAAGTGACATTCACAAGTCATGGCTTACAGCCATATCACATTGAAACACTGGTTCCTATACAATCACCGAAGTTAAGCAACATCAAGCTTGGATGGGTAACCACTTGGGAATACCAAGTGCTATAAGCTTGGATGTGCAGGTGGTGTAATGGATAATGGCTCGGAAATTTTAATTGGAGAACCAAGTTCCAATTTCAGTTGTGTTCATTATATTCACTTACATGCAAAATACACTTGAGAAAGGTATAAATCCACTTCTTATCCTCCAAGCTATGGGTTAATTAGTAAGACTTGTATCGTTATATCATTATCACAAAAAACTTCTTACAATCTAAAAATATTTTCTGGCTTTAAATAACCTGCAACCAGTTGATAAGCCGTAGAAAATCAATTAATCAATTCATAAGTCACTTTGTATTTTTCCTTTTTGTTTAACATTATGCACATGCATTATTCACTAGGTTCTCATCATTTTATGAAAGTCAACTCCTCACATCTCAGTTTGGTTTTCACATTGGTAAGGGATGTAATGGTAGCATATATGCCATCAAACAACTCCAAGAAATTGCATACATCTATAATAGGAAATTGTATACTTGATATGTTGATCCCAAAAACATGTATAACCATATCAAAAGAGACTTCCTCTTCTCATCCATTAGAAACCACCTTCCAGGTTCCAAATCCAGTGAATGCATTGATCTAATGGAGGAACTTTATTGGTCCACAAAATCTTATATGTCTGGCAAGAACCCCCAATACAGAGACATTTCAGACTTCATCAGGAGTATGACAAGGAGGAAATGAGAACCCCAGTCTAATTCAATCTTTTCCTAAACTATGCCCCACACATTTACAAGCACAGATGTGAAGAGATGGGCACTAATCATTTAAGCACTCCATACCACATCCCAAATAAATCAACTAATAGAAATAATAAAAGTTAGCAATTCTGCAGAGGCTGATGTACTGATGAGGGGAGGCGAGCTATACTGGTGGCATAGGTATTCATAATTGGGATAAGAATGATCTTGAATAAAAAGAAAAAAAATTCAACATCCTGTACCAAGTATTCCAAGAAATAGAACAAGATAAACATTTCCAAAACAGAAACTATGATCTGGAATTGTAATGAAAGCAATGATGGCACATCCTCTGGATCCATCAGAAAAATTCAGAATAAGTAAATACTAAACTAGGTATGTCCAATTTAGGCCATTTTAGCGTTTTTTTTTTTTTAGTTGTTTTTTTTTTCAGTTGAAAGACACATTAATTTTGAAATTCTTGTAAAAACTAACTACTTGTTGGATTTTAATGAAAACTTCAGAACTTATTCAGAAATGAATGAACTTATTTTAGAAATGTTTGTCTCTTTGAAAGTCATGGTATAAATATTTTTTTTTTATATCTGTTACCCCCCCTCGAACTTAATTTTATGAAAACTCAAAAAATTTTATTTGCAACCTGAATTTTTTTTTTTTATTAAATGCACAAAACTCTGAAAAACGTAAATCATCGGTTTTTTTGTTAAAAAAATGTCCAAAATTGTTCAAACTTTTACCTCAATTGTAAAAATACAAAACCCAATAAAACTAAGACAATATTTAATTAAGAAAGTTTTTAATGGCTTTTCTGAATAATATATACGAAGGTAATTATTATCTGAAACAAAAAATTTTTTTTGATGAACAATGAATTTTTACATTAATTTTTTTTTTTCAATTTTAAATACACAATATGACAAAAGGTTGTTATATATTTATACATTAAGTTCTTTCTGCAACCTTATGGAAATGATATATTATGTTCTCTACTTTTTAAAGATCATAAATTTGAAAGCTTATTAAAATCTGACAACCGATGATATTTTTAAAATAATTTTTAATATTCCAAAATTGTATTTAAAATCGTCTCCAACGAAAGTATGGATGCACACCTTGAAATAATGTCACGTGAGTAGTTTCTTTTGATAGAAGCAAGTTTTTTTTTTACTTCAGAAATGGCTTTGATTCGTTCAGTAACAACAAAACAACGCTTGTCAAGTTTTCTGAATATCATCGTATTATTTTCAATTTTTTTCTTTTTCTATTCAAATATAATCGAATAGTGGGATAAAAGAAAATATCGACTATTTACAATTACAAAAAAAAAAAAAAAAAACGCCCTTGGAAATCCACCCAAATTTTCAAGTTTGAAATCGAATGCATAAATTCATTGTACATTACTTTGGAATTATTATCCACACGACAAATTATCAATTAAAACGATTTTTGGAGTTTAAATTTTCTGGAGTTAGCTCGCTACTACTAAATACTTGTTGAGTCGAAACAAAACCAACATAGCATGTTAATTTTATTAATAAATAAAATAAAACTCATATTACTGCCATATCATAATTATTAATAAATAGAAAAAAATCTGCCTTAATAAAAAGAAATAAAATCTCATTTCATTAAGTTAACCCGTTTCAATTAATGGTGTTTCATGTAATTTTTATATTCTCAGAAAAATATTTCATGACTGAAATAATAAACCTCAATTTAAAAAAATATATTTTTTTTATTGTTTTATTTTTACTTGTAAAATTTGATTTTCTTTCATAATTTAAATGTTATTTTCAGTGCAGAATTCTTCCTCAAACGTAAGGTAAAAAAAAAAAAAATTTGAAAGTGAATTTTTTTTTTAAAAATCTACTAACCAGATTCACTTAAAATTAGAACAAATTATATCACTTCTGCGCTACCGTCCAATAAATTCCGGTGACGTAAGTTGTCAATATATTGACGTACATCAATTAACGCCTGTCAAAATAGACCACCTCAGTTGGAAATATCTCTCTTAAAACATTTTCTGCTAAAAATGTAAGTAATGTTTCTTTCAAATTACATTAAGTATACTTTAATCATTCTAAATTTCCTAAGATAAGAAAAGAAAAAGGTGTAATTGATTTTTCATGATTTTTTAACTAACAAACTATGATCTTTCTGACAGAAATGTCGATAAGTTCGATTTTACGAAATTTTTTGACTCGAAAAAAAAAAAACAAGATTTTTTAATAAAATTTTTAACATTTATAGAAAGGATTAAAAAATCTGAAAAAATATTCAGAAAATACTTTGGTCTTTCCTCTTTAATAACAACATAAATATTTAAACGTTAAAAATTGTTTTATCAATTTGGGGACCTTTTTTCGTCAAGGTATACCATTTTTTAGCGAAATATTGGACATACCTATACTAAACACTTCAAATACCTCGTTGTATGGTTCATTTATAAAAAATTCAGTATAGGAAAAAAGGAAAGTGAACACAGAATAGGCTGTGCTAGTGGTAGTCTTGCCCAACTCTGCAAATTACTATAAAACATTATTCTCAAATCTCTAGTCATATTCTTATAGCCTTGTCAGATTGAGAATTTCATATGGATGTCATGTATGGCGCCAAACTTTTTCAGAAATATCTAAACTGTCAGCTGTATAAAACCATTTTCTCAGAGCAATGGTTAAAAATGGCTTTGAGCAAATGAAGCCTGTGGATCTTGGCAAAGATCACCCTTCTTCAAACCTTGTGGACTGGCACTACAGAATCACAAACAAAGAGCTGTACGAGATGATAGAAACTATATCACTCGAGTACTTTCAACAGCAGCAACAACTAAAATGGATATAACATGTAACTCAAAGAGAAAATAATAACAATCAAGATATTGTTGCTATTCCCCACTACTTCAAACAAAAGGTTAGGAAGGAAACCCTCATCAATAGCGGAAAGAGTAATAACAGCTACTGGACTTGAGAAATCTATTTTCCTGAAAAATTGTTGGAAGTAAAAGATTTTATAAATTTCAACCAAATACAGTCAATGAATGCCAAATATTTATTTATAACAAAACGTCTAATATATTTCACATTGTGCAGTGGTGCTAATAAAATAGTGCTCGATATATAATAACAGGGCTATAATTTTATATATATATATATATATATATATATATATATATATATATATATATATATATATATATATATATATATATATATATATATACCCAAGTATAGGATTGGTGTATACGAAATAAATTCCAATAACCAACAAATACTATTCTTAAAAGAATGCTCAATACAAAGTATAGCAGATATAATTATAATGATAACATAAATATGAAGTGTTGAAACAAAATGGCTATTCTTGTAGTGATTTTATATATTTATGTTATAATTTTCAAATAAATAATTATATATATATATATATATATATATATATATATATATATTTTAGGATATTAAAACAAAAAACGTTAAAAATCACTACATGATTACAATCCTGTTTCAAATGTGTCTCGTCAGGCAATGTCAAACGTGTATGTGTGAGTATCATTGTGTTATCAACTAATATCTGTCTACTATTATGTACATGGCTATGTTTTTCTGAGAAATGTTTAATGGAACAATATTCACACATACACACAATAAAAAGAACCTTAAGATATTGGATGTCATCTACATTAAAACAAAGCAACCCACACTCAACAAAATTACATTTCAAACCAGTCACAACATATTACAATGCATTTAAACACATGTTTTTGTTGATAACATTTCTTTCTCTCACATGGTCATGTACAACATCATTGAACTGCATTACAAATTTACAACCTGCATCTGCTATTACACAACCATTATCATCACATGGCAAACTTCTATGTCAACATAACAGGATGCCATCTTTGGTGAACATCTCTGTTGGAATGTCCATATAACCACTCTGATGATGGCTCATGCAAACTGAAAGCTTAGATCGCTGAACAGCATAATAAAAAGATATCCAAATGTTGGTCAGTTTTTGTCTTTATTTTCTGCCGAAACTAAAGCCAATATACAAAGCTTAAAACGGCTCATGATCAAACATAATAAAAATTAATTGCCTGTTATATTAACAATATATGTTTGATTATATATATATATATATATATATATATATAACATGTGTGTGTGGACACTGGAACATATCCATCTTTGGTCCATTTGAAGAGAGGAGTGAAGAAAACATGGAATATTAGAACATGTCAACACATCCAGTTCCACACACAAATTCTTAAAAGTAACTTATTTTTTTTAACACCTCTCTCCTTTTTATTCCTTTCCCCATCACTTTTCTCTTCATTACTCTTCCTGTTGCAAAATGTTACCAGGAAGAACTTTCTGGTGATTACTAAATAGTCAAGATATTGTTAACAAAATAGAACAGGATTTAGCCCAATGAACAAACATCTGGTGTTTCTTGGACACAAATGAGGAAATAAGGAAATTTACAAAAATGGAAACTCTCAAACACTAAAATAAAGGAACAAGAATACAAAGTTTAGCTATTATAGCCTTTTATACACACAAATGTGGATCAATAAGTTTGTAGCTTATTAACAGAATTTTGATCAGAAATTTTCATTGTATAATATTATAATTAATATTTACCACTAAATTAAATACATTGATAAGGAATAAGATTTATACTAAAAAAATAAATTTGCCTACTTATAAACAGTCTTAGTTCAGAATCAGACAGAGCAAGTATATTGTATATGTAACAAAGAATGTAAGCCCAGAGCTGGCCTCAAGACTGTTGATCCCACAGTCGACACAACATTAAGCATTTTTGGTAGTGATGCTCATGCACCACATCTGATGAGTGGACAGCCATTATGTGTGTATGTATGTGTGTGTATATATATATATATATATATATATACACACACACACACACATATATATATACAAATAGACAGACACAAATATATAAACACACATCCATATTATATGTTTAGCTTCCAATCCCGTTAATACAGTGAGCCAGTCAACAGTTACCTTTCTGGCTCATCAACAATCCCTAAAGACCTCTTTTGTTCTAGAAGTGCAGAAAGGAATAACAACAGTACAAGTCCACTCAACTTTTAGAATTCATGTATTTCCTCAAATGTGGAAGGTTAATTTGAAAAAAAAAGAAAAAAAAAAGAAGTTGTGGATAGCCAAGTTTGGAATTATGTATATTTGCTTTAATTTTTTTTTTTTTTTAACAATCATTTTCCTTTACTTGTCAGATCAGGTGTATTGTAGGGAATTTCAGCTCATAACTATTAATGATCTCATTATAGTTCTCCATACCCCAAGGTGTGTTTAATTTTTGACTTGTGGATTAAAATGACTTCCAAAGAATCAGATGAGATTGACTAACACTTTTATCAAAGAGGCTAGTCATTTTGAAACAGTGGCATGCAAATTGATGGTAGTTCATTGGATAACAGTCAGGTGCCTGCAGTTGACAATTTAAATATCATGAATTTAAAATTAGGAATAACTGATTTCAATAATAAGCCCAGTTCCATAGTGAAGGGAAAATTTGTAATGAATTGGATACACTACGATCAAAACTCTGAGACTAGCCACCTGACAACATTAATAATTAGGAATTTGACAGCAGTGAAACAAATGAATAGCTATTAAAAAACAATTATTATATACAGACCAATATCTGTATATTTCTGAGATTATGTACTTTATTTACATTATTCGGTCTATTGTCTTCATCTTTGTCGCCATATTTTTTTTACAACGTTTCGGCCGTTGTACACACCAGCCTTCTTCAGGTGGTTGGAATGTCAAATGTCCTCAAGGACACATGGCACAGTGGATAAAGGCGTTGGTTAAATCCAGTGACAGGACCCAAAGAGTGTGAGTTCAATACCCGGTTAAGGCAGTGGAGAACTTTCAGAGGGAAAAATTAACAGGAGATAACTGATATCCATTAAACATGGCACGTGGAACTAGAACAGTCTACCCCAGTGAATGAAATAAAGGGTTCGGTTCGACATTCCAACCACCTGAAGAAGGCCGGAGCGTACAACAGCCGAAACGTGGTAATAAATATGGCGACAAAGATGAGGACAATAGTCCGAATAAAGTAAATAATTTATACAGACCAGTATCATAAATTCAGATCTGAATAAATGTCATCCACTTAAAATAAAAATATATGGAAAGGTCAAGAATTGGTTCTTACTGTTTTATTTTCTAAAAACTAAATATCAAAAACGGGGGTCAATCAGAATATTTCCTTTATAGATGGAGTCCTCAAATTTACCAAGATACAAAACAGCTGCTACATGTCATTGTAAACATGACATGGGATCCTCACCCAGCTTTCCACTGACCAGCCAATGATTACCTCAGGCCTGAAGAGCAGGTTCAAGCATCAAACAGACTGTCACCGCTTGATCGTTATGTATGGAGGTAAAAAAAATAATAAAAATCCCATTATAAAATTGGACAAATCTGACCATTTAACATCAGGAATAAAATGCATAAACTAAGGAAACGAAGAAATTGGCAATTATGCTATACCTTGAGCAGTATAAACTGCTTAATGAAAGCATCAGAAATCATAACAGCTTGCAAACATGCATTCCTACTGTCAAGCAACAATCCTGGGTAGGAGTATTTGTATAAAATATGTTAAATTGTTTTGTTTTGTTTTTCTTTCTCTTCCCTTCTTTCTCTCTCCCATTTGCCAACATAATAGTTTACATAAGAGAGTTTTGGCATAGAGCACCTAATTTTACTGCCTGATGATACCAAATTGGTAGAAACCATAGTAGCAGTAAAATCAGTGTTGTAATTATTTTAGAACTCTCTCTCTCTCTCTCATATATATATATATGTGTGTGTGTGTGTGTGTGTGTGTGTGTGTGTGTGTGTTTTGTTAAATAATATGGACAAGTTCTGTTGAGCAAGTTTTTTATTAAATCTTTCAAATTTCTGAATAAGTTGTTTTGCTTACTTGGTAAATTTGCTAAAATTCATATTAACTTTTTTATATTATTCCAATTCTGAGTACTTTTGATTGCTGCTCCATTCATTTTCAACGATTGTTCTGTGTGCAGTTACACAACTGGTTTTTAATTCTGGCATTCTCACGTTTGTTGCAATCAATTTCAAGGCACTTAAAGTGACATCATATAAACAACCAAACTGAAAATTAAATTTAAAAAAATAAATAAACAGACACAATACCTACCAATGCATGAAGACATAACACCTATTAAATACCAAAGAAAACAATGTAGACATAAACAACCACCTTATACTTTTTGATTATAGCATATAAAAGCAGAAATGCTCAAAAAGACTGGATAATTTATGTTCAAATTTTCCCTGGAATGCAGAAAAATGGCCTAAACTGTAGTAAAAATTAAACAAAGCAGCTTTAGTCTTCAACCAAACCTGCATAAAAGAAAAACAAAATGATATTAAAATATACTATATAGAACATAATCCAAATTTCCAATATCACAGTTTTCTCAATGCTGTGAAAAAAAGTCACTAGGATTTGGATGGGCATTACTATAATTGAAATCATAATTTTTAGTCTCCTTGATGTGTGAGCATTCTAAAAATATGAATTTCCCATATTTACTGAAATGTCAGGGAAGTTTGCAGGTGAGAAAAAAATCACTCCAAAACTGCCATTTCTGAGGATAAAATCTTAACTTAAAAATCCACTTTTAATCATGACTTATTCTCGCAATGCTTTAGAGATTTCATTTTTCTTGGAATTACTCTGGCTTTACACCATATCACCTTTGAAACTCTAAAAGTGAATACATTTTTTCTTTTTAATAATTTTGCCCCAAGTAAGACAATAAAAGACACTAAGACACAAGGGGTTACTGAGTGCTAGAGAATATGAGAAAAAATATACTATTAAGGAGAGAGAACAATAAAAAGGACAAAAATTAAGATAATGATTGACATTGCATTTAAATTTTTGAAGATCAAAGTTGATTGGGAAGGAAGAAACCAGCAAACAGTTCCACAAACAAGAAGTGCAAAAGAAGAAACTGTTAGCATAGAACTTAGTTACATATAGCCAAATCGACTGTAAATTGATGAGACTTTGTTGCCAATCTAGTACTGTGCTTAAATTCATAAAGTAAAGGTACCATAAAAGAAAGCTCATCAGAATAATTACCATGAAAGCATTACAGAAAAGGCATAGGGAAGCTACATTATGGCAGTGCAAGAGTGTTTGAAGCCAAGATGTCAGGTCAGGACCAATAACATTGCAAATTCTTTGAATTTTATCAAGAATCTCTAAATATATAACAGGAGCACCAGATCAGATGTTGCAGCAATACTCAAAATGAGGATGAATGGTAGATTTATAAATATGTAAGATTTATGTTTGTATGCAGTTTCCTTACCAAAATAGTTATTTTTTAAATCCTCTTTACCTGTTTAGCCTCTATAAAAAAAAATTTTAAAAAAATAAAATAAAATTAATCATTTTTTTGTTTTGTTTTTTTAGACAAACCACCAAATGTTGAGAAAAAAATAAAAGTAACAGGCCCTAATTTTTGTCAAAAAGCCATGAAAATTGGAAAAGACATTTGTTCAAGTGTACTGAAAACAAAGTTTAACTTTCAAAAGGCAAGTGACAAGTTTGAGGGTTCATTATTTTCTTTTATGAGAGATTGTTCAGCAAATTTACATAATTTCTGTATTCTATGATCCTCATGTATTGAGTACCCTTCAAAATACCTCATACCATGGCCTACTTAAAATACCCTGCAACTTTTCATTTTCTCAAGTAAAAATAGTAGGCTGAACTTAATGAAGCATGATACACCATACTAACAGGTCAAGCCAACATGTTGCTGGGGGCTGAGACTTAGGGTGGATGTTGATGCATTTTTTTCTTGAATATGAGTCTCCTTGTTTCAGGAAATGAAATCCGTGTAAACAGGAAATTACATCACTTAAAACAGGATATTAGTATTATTGGAAACATCTTTGTCATTAGAATTTTCAGATAGAAACCATAGAAATTTTCCCCCACAATGAGAACATTTTATGGTGGGGTGGTTTGGATAAATTTTTCTGGCTACAGGGCAAGATTGATTTGTACGGAGTTTAATTTCTTTGGATTCCCAATGAAAATCTGATAAAAGCTCATGCCTAACATGCCATATTTGGAAAATAGTTTAAAAATATGAGGAGTCAACAGTTATCTTTCTTACATATCCTCATAATCTGCAGTTTTTACCTCCCCTCCCCCTCTTGCATTCATACAGTACTCTAACTATTGTGGCTCTTGGGGTCTTGTATTAGGTTATCAATTATTAAAAAGAATTTTTTTTTTCAAATTGGAAAAAAATGAGAATTTTACTCTAATGTCATCTCAAACTGTCACACACAGAGACTAATATATATATATATATATATATATATATATATATATATATATATATATATATAGAGGTAATAACCCATTGGTATATAATCCAAGTGAATCCTAATAATATAAAATATTAAAACTGATCTACAAAAAGAGCTTCTCAATGTATTTATTATAACAGAGCATATAAATTACATAGAATAGAAATCCAAATTTACCTCATTCGAATAGCTATTTCTATGAACAGGACTTGTTGGTTTTGTCAACTCAGAAGTGTGAAGAAATAAAATAGGAGCTTAAAATTTAAACATTTAAAAAAATAAAAGAGAAAAAGAAAGTGAGAAAGAAGATCAAAAAAGAAGTGGGAGGTTGCTGATAAAAATATAGACATTAAGTTTAACAAACTCCCAATATTATGGGAGGGGAAGTGTCTGGTTCAAAGAGATAGTTAAAATAACCTTGACCAATATTTTAAAATATTAACACCCCAAGTCAGGTTGAAACAGAATCACAAAACCAAAGACATGAGTTCAAACAATTTTAAAAATTAAAATAGAAAATAGTGAATATTAATTCTAAATCAAAGAACAAAAAATATATTTTCTCTTTTTTAAGAAAAAAATTTTTCAAATCTATGCTAGCAAAAAATAAGAACCCCCCCCACTGAAATTTTTTTTCTTTGATTTAAATTAAATTTAAATAAGGGAATGACTCCTATCCAAAATATAGAAAGAGAAAGCATGGTGGCCACATTGGCAAGATCATTGAGTAATATTGAAATGCATCATTTTTCTCCTCAAACTATAACAATGATTTAAAATCAATGATCATTTCCTCACAAAAAAAAAATGTGTGACACACAGCAAGGCATGGGTAATTCAGCTAGAATGTGATAAAGATACTCTCATTTCCTCATAAATTTATCTAATATTAAAAAAATAAAGACTTTTAAAATATAAAAATAATTCATAAATTACTCTTCTGTTAACTTGGGGCACACCTGGCTACCTTTCCAGGTGTATTAGTGTGCCTTGAGAAATGCTGCACTAGAGTAATGTTTTTTTTTATGGAGCTATATATAGGAGTAAGAATGAGAAGTATAAAATGCCAGCATTTTAAATGTTTATTTTTAAAATAGGAATACCATTTTTATTTAGAATATTGGTGCAACTCAAACGTCCTACCTCCGTTTCACACTGAACTGAATAAATATCAAATTATATTTTCATGAAAAATGTTCAAACAAACTACATTCCTTATTTTCACTAGTTCAGACCTTTACAACTAGAACCCACCATGCACTGTAGACAGGATTGAATCATCTTCATTTATTCCATTGGTAAAGTCAAAGTTCCATTCAGACAGCTTCTTCCCCAGAAGTGTTACTTTTTGCAATAGATTCCCAAGAGGATGCTTCCTCAATCAATATGATCTTACCCTTTTGAAGTTTAGGGTCAGCCATTATTATGCACTTCTTACTTCCTTCCCTTACACTTATTCAGTAACCCTCTATTTTGAGTGGCTCTTGGGTCTTGTATTGGGTGAACAATAGTAGAAAATGTGTGTGTGTGTGTGTGTGTGTTCATATATCTCCAACAAATCATGAAACACATAAAAGAATACTTTCTATAATATAGAAAAAGAACACAATATTGAATTGGATAATTGTCTTAAAACAGAAAGAGTAAAAGGATCAAAGTTTTAATAACAAAATAAAAACCAACAACAACAAAAAATACATCAACCTTAAAATGTAAAAAAAAAAAAAAAGAAAAGAAAAAAAAAAGAAAAGGATCCCAAAATAGAGCCAAACAAAAACATCGACAATCTGTAATAAAGGGTAGGCATCTGTAAAATCAGTCAGGAAGGCACCACCCCATTATTTAACACTTCTACATGCATCAGCCCAATTCTAGACAGCAAACACACCCACCCAACTGTGCCTGAAAATATCTCTTAAGTAGAACTAAAAGAAAGTAGATTTCTTTGGCATCTTGTCAATGTGTTTTATGAATTAAAAAGTTTCCAAGGGACACCCAGACAACAATGCTGCCAAACAACATTTGTTCTGACAATGAAATTTAAGAGAAAAAAGAAAATTTGCAGAATAAAAAATAAGATGGTGAATGATTAAAATATTTGTGCATATATAGATAAGTAAATATGACCAAAGTGAGTTAATTATGGTAAATTAATAAATAATCTATCATTAGACAAATGTTGGTATGATAAAAGTATATTGTGTGTAACTAAGTTATGTATCTATTATCAATGTGACTTGATACATTTGGCAAGCAGCCTGATCTAAAACATGGTAACATGAGGTGTGACTTAAAATGCCACTCTTGTTAGTAAATAGTTGAGATCAGGATGCTCTTACTGTTACTTTTTATTTCTTTTGTTTTAGGTTAGTTTTCTTTAGATATTTTTTTAATGAATTTACTGTTTACTAGATACCCTTAGGAAAAGCAGTAGCATTTTGTCAAGTGCTTACAAAGTTGGGGGTTTTTTTTGGGGGGGGGGGAGTAATGAAACAAATTTTCTAAACAACAACAACAGGATTAATATCATACTCAAATAAAATAATAAATAAAATGATGATATTCATGAAATTTGTAGGAGCAGCCAAAAATTAATAAATTGGCTTCAGGAAAAAGAATGGATAAGCAGCTTTATGAGGAAGAAATGTGATGTGTGCAAGTAGCATTTTTAACAGAATTACTAAATATCTGTATAAGTATGACAAATTAGTTTATAATTTATAGGAAATTTAATTCAATTGTTTCATTAAAAAGAAATTACTAAGTGATAAAACATTTATTCTAAGCATGCCCAGTAAATGGTAGTTGAGTGATTTTTACTTTTAATAATTCATAAAGGCAGAATTCTCTTTCAAATGTGACAAAAGAATTTAAAGATTACTCATGCAGAAAATATCAACAATGCAATTGCAAAATTAACTTAACTATTGCTAATTTTTATAGTATGAGCAAATATATATGTAAAACTTTCAGATAGAGTGTATCTGTAAAAGGACAACATGAATAAATACAAAAGAAAAACTTATCTTCTTAGTCAACATTTTTCATCCCCTGAGAGACTATCAAGATAAATGCAAGGATTGGAAGAAGCAAGTAATAGAAACAAATAAAATTAAATTTTTACTTTTATGCCCCTACTCTTGAGTTTTGTGGAAACAGCATCCACTCATCATGAGGCTTTGATAGCAAAACTGAATTCATTTTGAGAAATATTTTTTTACATAACATTACTTAATTTTCCCTAAAAAGACAATTTTTTTAAATTTTTTTTTAATGGAAACATGTTTTAAATTTCTTTTTTCTTAAAGACATTAGTGTACAGGATGTCCCTCCCAAAATATTGACATCATTTAAAATATGAATACCTGAGTAACTACATGTCCCAGGCAAACAAAATTAAATAGGTTTTATGTTGAATAATAAAAGATTCATAAAAATTTATCAAAATTCGAACAAGATATTCAAAGGGATGTGGATTTTATAACTGATTTCACAAAGCTTCACAAATATTCAATATACGCACCACTTGTGACATGTTACACGTCAAGTCGAGAGTCCAGCTTCTGCTCTAGATTTCTAGGAAGATGGGGGATATAGACCTGTCCTTTCACATAGCCGCATAGAAAAAAAATCACACAGTGTCAAGTTAGGTGAATATGGTGGCTATTTCAACAGCACATTGTCATTATCACTGACACGCCCAATCCATTTTCCTGGTAGATTCTAATTGAGATAAGTCCACACAGTCAACTTTTACACATTTTGTTAAAATTTGAGATCACACAAGTGGGGATTGGTTATATTATTAGACTACAAAATGAAGTCAATTTTTTTTGGGGGGGGGGGGGGGGCTGTATTATGTTATTTTGTCTAATGTTATTAATGTTGTGCATGTGTACTGCCTTTGACAAGAATTTTCTATAAAATAAAATAAAAATTATGTTAAATATGTATATTCTGAATCAGTACCAACTGATGGAAGGTTGTTACACCATTTCTTTGTGACCACTAGCCACATACACAGGTGTAATAGCTTTCCAAACGTCAGCATTCTATAATCTTCCAAGTTTTAGGGGTAAAAGCCAAGAGCAACTGCCAACAAGACATACATAAAATAATCCATATGCTTATAAACATAAGTGTCTACACATTATATGCATTTCTGTTTGAATTTCTAGAATGAGGAGTTATCACTATTTACATGCAAACTATTGTCCTCATCCACTAGTCTTTTTTCCTCCTTTCTTCTTTCTTTCTTGCTTCTGTTTTCCTTCTTGCTTCTTTTTTTATTTTCTTCTTTCTTTCTTTCTTCTGTGGAGAATCTAGTGGATTAAAGCATTAGTTCATGAATTTCATGACATAGTAATTGTGTCCAATCCTTGGGTTGGGTCGTGTGTACTTGGAAACAGGGCAAGCAATGACTGAGCAGTACAAAAATAAGAACTCAATGAAATATTCCTAGACATGCATAAATTAAATAAAGGGTTCAGTTCAGAATTCCCTGTAGGTTACCTAGATCAATATACACCTGGTGAAGGTTGGAGGGCATAATGCTCAAAACATTGTGATAACAAAGATGAGGACAATAGTCCACATGTAAATAACATTATACACATGTGTTACATTACTTTATTAGCTTGAAAGTACATGCATGCATACATACATACATGCACGCACACACTGTATACTTAGTTCCTTTTATCTCATCAACAACGTTACCAAGACGAGGAAAAAATCAAGTTAAAGGGCAAAAATATAAATTCAGAATCTGCTAACACTAACAATTGTAAGTTTGCTGCAACAGCAAGAAACCAAAAACTTTAGAGAGAATCTAAATGATTCTTCATCTAAAGACTTCTTCATATTTTCAGTAAAAACTCTAGCAAGTCTTGCATGTAACAGGATTATAACTAAACACTTGGAATTGATACCTAATCCCAGAGCTATACACAATTAACACAAGGAAAAAAAATTCTAATTTACAAATATGGGGTGGGGTATATTAAGAAAAAACATTTTTTAAATAAAAAGTTTCCTAGCCACATTTGAATGTCACACTCTTTTTGGAGTGAGAAATTCACAACTGCAAATAGTTTTATCTGTTATCATTTGCTGTTTTTTTGGTCTGGTCAGTATTTAAAATTTTCATTTTGTTTTTTTGTAGTGATAGTTAATTTTTACAAATATAGACGTTATGCTTACAATTCATAGGAGTTTGTCTTTTTAGAAGGGGAATCAGTGCTAATTAAACTGAATAGGTATATATACAAGTTGGGATATATTTGTGACTTCATCTTGAGATGTGACAGAGAATCTTAGTTTCTTATTTTTGAATCCTAATACCTACAAAAAAGTCATACTAATAACAATTATATATGAAAAGCAAATTCACTATTAATATTTTTTTTAATAAACAACCTCCATAATTAAACCCCAAGAAATCACATTTAAAAATAAAATAGTATATATTTACAGATAGTAAGCATTTAATGTTATTCAAAAATTAAGTTATAAAAATTTACACAAAGCATACAAATAGAACAGCAGGGAAATTTCTTCCTTATAATACTACAATAATTTAAAGAACAACTGATTCCAAGCAGAGAAATATGTAACAACTGAGCTGAGTTAAAAGTAGGAAAGAAACACCCCCAAATACAATTCAGCCTGAGTAGAAAAAAGAAAATAAAAGATGAAAGGATGGTAAAAGGAAAAAGTGAAAGAAAAAGAAGAAGAGAGAGACGCACAGAGAGGGGGGGTGATAAAGAGAAAAGGAGGAGAAAGAGAGGAAAAGGAGGAGAAAGAGAGGAAAAGGAGGAGAAAGAGAGGAAAAGGAGGAGAAAGAGAGGAAAAGGAGGAGAAAGAGAGGAAAAGGAGGAGAAAGAGAGGAAAAGGAGGAGAAACAGAGGAAAAAGAGGAGAAAGAGAGGAAAAGGAGGAGAAAGAGAGGAAAAGGAGGAGAAACAGAGGAAAAAGAGGAGAAAGAGAGGAAAAGGAGGAGAAAGAGAGGAAAAGGAGGAGAAACAGAGGAAAAGGAGGAGAAACAGAGGAAAAGGAGGAGAAACAGAGGAAAAGGAGGAGAAACAGAGGAAAAGAAAAGAAAGAGAGGAAAAGAAAAAACTGATCCAGATTAGAAAAAAAAGAAACTGGGCCTAACAAACTTGTAGACATATCACAAATTATACATATAATAAATTTCTAAATAAAATATTTTACTCAGAAGTAACAAAAAAAATGGAGGTTATTCAACAAGTATTGTTTAACAAGACTTGTATTGATGATTGAGTTATATCTTGCAAGATTATTTACATCTCCAACATTTGCTCCAAAAGTATCCAGCCATTTTGAATATCTCAAAAACTAATTATATAACTTTGGTGTAAAATGTCAATCAATCAGTAGGGATTATTTTGGAAGTTAAATTGTGCACGGTGTTACATTCCAAACGAGCGAGTGCATACATCATGAAATAACTTATATATTTATTCACAGAAATCAAAGAGTAATGAACAAGGTGAATGCAGAACTACAGGTGTTGTCTTCATAGTGTGGTTTTCAGGAATTATTCAAGGAGTGAATCCTAAATAAAATTTTAGAATCGACATTGCCAATTTGGTTGGGAATCTTGAAAATCAATCTATGTTCTGGAAGGCATTCTACAATCAGACGACAAAAAAAATACATGCAGTTTGCAATCAAAGATTTCAGACTATGGACAAGACCATAACACAGAAGCTGATGGTGATCCCAAAATGAAGCTTTGCAGACAGTTTTGCACACAGGGGAAGAAATGTTGGGATGAGTGAGTGAGGTCTAAAGGAAGTATTCTGAATAAAACATTGTTGTCCCAGGCAGGTTTTATTTTTGTTTTTTCTCATTAATATTGAATAGTTAGATCGTTTCTGGATTGACTTCGACTAAAGACTGTTGAAGCAAGTTTGTGACTATTCTTCATTGTGGTATTAAAATCTAACACAGATATTGGCAAGGAGATAGGAGAGAAGGATAAACAATGGTAAGTACATCAAGGAGGCAGAGATCACTAGTCAGTTGCACAAGCTGAACACTAAACAGTGATGAGACATTCAATGTTACAAAGAAAAACCAAATGATACAAAAAGAGATTTACAGAATTCACAGAACTAAAGATTTCCAAAACTTAATGTTTTTATTTAATTCCAATCATGTCAAGTGATGGAAATTCATTAGACACTTTCTGAATTTTCTTCCACTCTTTGGGTCATCATATTTTTTTATGAATTAACCCCAAGCAAGGTGAAAATTCCACTAAGACACAAGAGACTACTGGAAGTGAAGGAGAATGAAAAAACTTTAGAAGTCACCAGAAACCCCATTTCAAGCATGTAACAAAGGACAAGCCTCTACTTCTGTTGGACAGCAACCTTTCTTTTATATAGGTTTCATTGAATGTGACAGAGAAGTCCATTTTTTTTTTCACAACATCTGTCTCACACAGCTTACAATTTCTATGACTTCCACACAAAACAACTTAGAACCCAAACATTGTAAACATTAACAATGAACCTCTTAAAAATAAAAGCACTTGAGATAATAATCATTACAGCTGGCCTCTATACACTTTTGACCCCCTAAAAAGGAAAACTAAGAACATTAGAAAAACTTACCCAAGAGGTAGGGTATAATTTTCAAGGCCAATACAAGGAAACATTAGATGATAAATGGTAAAATTATTTATACAAAACTACCTTCTACATATGTCTATATTTCTGAGATGAGGTATTGTAACTATTTCCACTGTTGTCCTCATCTTTATTGCCATATTCTTGAAGTTTTGGCCATTGTACACCGACATTCTTCAGGTGATATACGTTGGAATTTCAAACCAAACCCTTTTAGTGCACAGAGGTCCCCATAGACACATGGCTCAGTGGGTAAAGGTTAATTGAGTATTCCAAAAAGTAATTTGACCCAAAGAGTTGCGAGTTCAATACCTGGCTACATCAGAGGGAACAAAAACTTGGAGAGTTGAACTGGTAAAAGGAATTAAATGACACTGAGATATCCAAAAATGCTATGGCAAGTGGAATTAGAACAATCTACCACAAAGGATAGGAAGTTGTGGATAGCCATGATCGCCTATGTCTTGAAGGTACACAGTACATAGAAGAACTAATTTCATGGGGAGTTGAAGTAAATAGATTCTCCTATATTACACTGTTTTTGCTACTTGAGTTGATTGTTAAGTAACGTTTCCAATATAACAATAACAAAAAATTTTTAGTTGTACAAAATTTCAATATAGTTGTAATTAACAAATATATATCTTATTTTTGCTATTTTATTTCTTAAAGCCTTTTCCGATGACACCTGGAGGAAAATGTTAACAATAAGATGAAAAAGATCAAACGCCTTTACCAAACAGGAAAGATGTCAATAATGCATTGAAAGCAGTCAAGTGTTAGACAGGCATTACAGAGCAAGAAAGAATGGGAGAAGTTTTAGAACCAATACTGGTTCCTATATTTCAGCAGAAAAATAATTTTCTTCTGCTTGTTGTACAACTCAGTCTTCTTGGTATTTATGTAAACAGACTGCAAGACTAGTGTAAAAATTGAACCTCACCTGGCTAATGATTGCAAAATAGTTCTGTTTATGTCCTAGCATAGAAAGAATTGTTTGATAATAAAATCAGCATCAAAATCAAGTAAAATTTATTTCTCTTCAAAATCACAATGGTTGATAGATAAGTAAAGAACAATTTAAACCAGATACTCTATGTGCCATGCTCCTTCAGGATGTTGACAATCATGGCTCCCCACAATTTACTATCCTTTGTAGCTCTTAATAAATTTTTTGGTTTTTTTTTTTTTATATCTCCTAAACCCTGTTCTGCCATCCATTTACACAAGCTAGTTAGGTAGGCTATCCTTTGTAGCTCTTAATAAATTTTTGGTTTTTTTTTTTTATATCTCCTAAACCCTGTTCTGCCATCCATTTACACAAGCTAGTTAGGTAGGCTATCCTTTGTAGCTCTTAATAAATTTTTGGTTTTTTTTTTTTATATCTCCTAAACCCTGTTCTGCCATCCATTTACACAAGCTAGTTAGGTAGGCTATCCTTTGTAGCTCTTAATAAATTTTTGGTTTTTTTTTTTTATATCTCCTAAACCCTGTTCTGCCATCCATTTACACAAGCTAGTTAGGTAGGCTATGTACAGCTTTCCTTTATCCCTGTCGCCTTCAATATGCCCAATGAGTATCAAATTTTCTAAGCTCTCTTTCCAAAAAATTTCAACTCTCTGATTCTCCGTATAAGCATCCTTTTTATTTTCATTTTTTCTAAAATTTTGTTGTTGCTCACATGTTCAGTCCATAATATTCTCAGCATCCTTCTGTAGAACCACATTTCTCTTGCATGAAGTCTTTTCTTCATCTATGAGGAGATTCTCCAGCATTCACTGTCATATAGTAGGGCTGATATTTCATAAGTTTCAGTACTCTTTACCTCGTTTTCAATTCTATTTCTTTTGGAATGCATCTTTTGCTATCCCAATGCACCTCCGGATTTTGGAGTCACATCTCCAATTTGTAATTTGCATGTTGGGCTGTTCCTTTTGCTGACAATCGTATATTCTGTCTTCTTGCAGTTGAGGTTTGTTCCTTTCTTTTCACTTTCCTTCACTACCTTCTGTAGGCATTCCTGTAGTTTACTTTCTATGTCCACTATCAACACTGTCATCTGCATATCTTATTCTGTTAAGATGATGACCACCAATAATGCATCCTGGTAGGACTGCTAATTTTCTCAGAATCTTCTTCATTGTATATGTTGAATAAGTCCAGTGAGAAGATACGTCCTTGTCTTACACACACCTTTTCTTTTTTTTTTGTATAGAAACTATTATAAAAATGAAGTAAATTTAATTCTCCCTTTTTACAAGTTTATTTTTCAGCAGTCACCATTTTATGCTATGCATTTTTCCAAACATTCTATTCACTTTTTTCTTCATCTTGGCCATTCTCATGTGACATACATCTGGAAAATTTGTTTTTGTGTTTTGCTTTCAAAGCATTGAATCAAATTCCATGAAGCATATTAGTAAAATAGATATTAGTATATGAAATTTGATCATTTTCCTTTCAAGATTATAAAAACTTACAATACAAAAAAAAAAATTGTATGGCTTTAGTAGCACAACAAACAATTGTGACATATGTGACCCCAGAGAAAAGAAAATTCTACTTTGGAATAAGAAAATAATTGAGATTATATATATATATATATATATATATATATATATATATATATATATATATATATATATATATACACACACACACACTATAAAAAAATAAAAATATTTTACCCTGCTGTACAGCCTGGGTTTCAACCATGAGGTCTACTTTTTATAGTATTAACCTGCTCTGCAAGCTCAATTTTCTGAACTGTGCATTGAACGCTGTTTTTATATATCAGTCTTTGACATAGCCATTTCCCCAGCCTATTTTACATACATTTTGAGAGTGTGTGTGTGTGTGTGTGTGCATATATATATATATATATATATATATATATATATATATATATGACAAAATATAGTTTTAAGGTATGCTATATTTATCAGTTAATGTGCTCAATTTCAGGAATAAAGCCTATGTAAATTGAAAGTTACATGCCTTTTCTTCAATTAATTTACTAACTCCTTTTCAGGCCAGAGGACTGAAGGATTTTATGGTATGTTCAATAATGATATCAATAATGAAATTAACGCACTACTACATAAGTTTCCTTAAAAGTTTGGCCCTTTCTGCCAAATCTAACCATACTGGGTAATGATAATCTTTGGTCTACCAGATTTTAAATGTTAGGTAACACTCTTTCTAAAAATTGGACGCATACACTAATGTATTAAACAGTTTCAGCATCCTAGCTCAGTTAATTAAACCAAAGAATGTATGAGAGTTACTAATTATTAAATCTAGAGTGGTGCCACAAACATTTGGCCTGTTGCATATTTGTAAATTTCATTGTTTACAATGATTTTTGCAAAGTGAACTACATTAGGGAATAAAGGGACAATTTTGTCTGATATAGATAACAAAATGAATTTGATTATATGCGACAAAAAATATCAAAAACTTCTTAAAATAAATTATATGTAAATGTATTTATGTGAATATTTATTGACATTGGTAAAAAGTGAACTTTTGAAATTGCTTTAAACATTTTTAATAATTTTATGAAGATCTTTGAAAATTTTAAAACACTCTTTGGTTCCACTTATGAGTCATTCCATGCCAACAAGACAGATTTTTTTTTTCAAATTTGGTTCACTTATAAAGCTTCATGATACAAATTGAATAGTACCTATTTTACATCTTCAGGTCGAAGGGTTCCCACAATATGACCCTTTAACCTTTGCCAAAAAGATAAATTTTGGAAAATAGTCACAAAGTTTAAATATTAATATCTCTGTTGTTTTTCACCTAGAAAGATTAATTATATACCATTTTAAAGTACTTGGATACATCTAAAAGGTGATCTATTTATTTTTTTGTTTAAAAGTCAAATAAGATAATTTGACCATAACCCTAATCTTTAATTTTTGAAAAAGTCTATCTTACTTCTTTTTTTTCTTTTTTTTTAAATTTGCCAAATTTGCCATTCTTTTATAAGAATGGCCCATTCTGTCCATTCCAACAGTTGTAAGGGTCATTAAGTCAATGCAAATGATCCTTTCCGTAGCTGTATAGTATGTGCTTCACCAGGACTACATACAGTTTTGAATTCAGAGTTTTTCATCTCCTAAGCCAGTTGCCACTCAAGTCTATAGAACTGAGTCTGTTCTACTATTTACCCATAGATGGGGTGAGAAGGGATAGATTCATACATTTCTCACATAAATGAATGTAATGAACAACTGGAATTTGAACCAAGCTCTCTGACTCCTCAATCCAAGCTGCAATCCATTACACTACCATTACTCCTATGTATGTAGCCCTGGTGAAGCACATACTACACACCTAATTAAATGATAATCTAATGACTATGATCTCGACTGCTGTGTGTGATGGCAGTTGATTTTTTAGAAAAAATACGAAATTCTGTCTATGAAGAAAATTTTTAGTGTCCTTTTGATCCAATCATATCAACTTCAACATGGAATGAAAAATGTTAACCTTTCAACGCTTCATTCAATATCAGGAACAATCAAAAGTGTGATAGTGCCAAACAACGGCTATACACAGATTGCAAATTTCAGTCATCTCATTGTTGGTGTCAATTGTTAAGTGCGATGTAGACTTGCATTGTTTATAATGCAAAAAATATTTAAAAAAAACAAAACAAAAAAACACACACACATTCCCATTCAAGCCTTATTTTACAGACACATTGTTTGAATGCACATAAGATTTCATATCTTAGTGAATTTAACAGAAATTTGCTAGTATCCAAAAATCACTATTTCTACTTTATATATAATACATATATCTAAAGGACACTATTATTCAATACTGGCATTAATCATGTTTGAAATGCATTTTATATGGTAATGGTAATATTAGCAGTTTCATTATAAGAGAACATTTGGCATTCATTGACAGAGCAGCCAGTGCTACTTTTGGTTGAAATTTATTAACTCTTTCCCTTAAAATAATTTTCAGGAAAATAAGTTTCTACTAGCCGTTATCCCCTTTTTCCAGTAATGGAGGTTTCCTTCTTAACCTTTTGTTTTAAGCCGTGTGGAATGTCAACAGTTTGCTTATGAGTATTTACTTTTCGAGTGATGTATGATATCCATTTTAGCTGTTGGAAATCCTCAAAAGATGGAGTTTCTGTTATTTGATACAGGTTTTTGTTTGTAGTTCTGTAACACCAACCACAAGGTTTGAAGTATGATGGTCCTCCCTAAGAGCTACAGGATTCATTCACTCAAAGCCATTTTAACCACAGATATTAGAAAGCAGTAGCATACTGCTAACAGTTTAAAAAAATCTTTCTACCTCTACTATTAATGGCAATAGGAGACATTGCTTATCAATCAACCCTTGTATAATAAAGAAGGAATACTTCAAAACTATGCTATTTATAAATAACAGGATTCTGAAATAATACCTAAAAATATTAGATGAGAAAATCCATATAGGAGAAGGAAGCTATATTGTGCATTTATCCTTTTACTCTTTCATACATCTTTTTTTCATTTCTCATTTTTCTTTTGAAACACAGATAAATCCATCAAATTCCCACAAAAATAGATATTCTTGCACTTGTGTTCTGAGAGACAAATTCTTACACCCTCACTTGAAGGCACAAGGCAGCAGTAAAAATACTGTCTCATTCTAGAGCCAATTTTCAAGGCCATGGTAGAGTAGCAGCAGTGGCTGCTTGTGACGGGTTAGAATATAAACAATGGATGACATTTAAGGAAAATGTCAAGCAATAAATAGCATTCAAACCATGATGAGTGCTTCTAAATTCACTTTACTGATTTCATTGCAGTGCTTCTCTTTCTTTGTTTTAGGGGTCAGTTAAGCAAGTACCTATTTTAAATGAGACAATAGTCTCTCAAATGTTCAGAAATTATCCTTTGTTAGAAAATTTGGAGGAGAGATTCTCAACTTGACATTTATCAGAACATAACTTATCACTTTGGATTTTATTATCATTCTGAGGACAGACATATATAAGTTTGCATTTATAAAAATGTCTAAAAGAATTCAAAAGGGCAAAAATGCCATTTTAAAAAAGAGCCATGTGTTGGTGCACCCAGCCCAGTTACTGTCATTTGGTTACAATGGAAAACTTTTTTTGTCGAAATCAAAAGCCAAAATCTGAGGACAATTATATTTACACTTTAAAAATGAAGTTTTAATTAAAAGAAAAAGTACTGTATATAGTTGAGTATAGTGTGAGTTTTTATAATCAGTGATTTGGGTGGGGGTTACTGAAAAAAATAGGAGGTGGGTGCACTATACACAGATAATTTTTTGAAGAGGTTAAGAATCATTGCACTATACACAGGTAAATTTTTTTTGGAGCAGTCAAAATTCATGCCAAAAATTCAGGATGCATTATATATGAAGTCAGCTTACACATGTATATATACCATAGTTCAGTAATGTATAGAAAGTGCACAAACTTCTGAGTCTTCCACAGTAAATGTATAGCCATGATCAAACAACATATCACCTTTCCTAATAAAACTACTGCTATTACAACATGAGAGATTTAAAAAATAATAGTGATAAAAATAAAAGCTGAATGAGGTCAGCTAGGTTTTGCATGCAGACACATTGGGCATCAAGAATTTAATGTTTAAATTTAATGTTAAGCATCTCTATATCTTCAACATTGTTTCAATATAGAATTATAACCAACTTTTGTATTTAATTCCCTCCAACTACAAATATGATTCCCTGAATAAAAACTTTATTTAGAGTGAAGAAGTATTTTTGAATATTTTGATTGATTCATTTTCTACAGCTTAACCTTTTGCAGGTTATTTAAAACCAGAAAATATTTTTAGAATAAATTTATAGCTTTTGGTCTCAACTGGAACATTGACCAACTGCCTCAACTAAGTCATATAATTGATTGATTCATTTTCTATGCTTTACCAACCCTTTCTAGGTTATTTAAAGCTAGAAAATATATTTAGATTGTAAGAATTTTGCTTCTTCAAGATGTTAATGCTTTAGTGATACAAATTTTACTAATTAACCCGTATCTGAGGTAAGAAGAAGTGGATTTATACCTTTCTCAAGGGTATTTGCATATAACTGAATATAACAAACCCAACAGGAATTGAAACTCAGCTCTTCAATTAACAGTTCTAATCCATTATATTGCCCATACATCCAAGCTTACAGCACCTGGTATCCTAAGCAGTCACCCATCTAGGTACTGACCAGGCTCAATGTTGCCTAACTTTGGTAATCATATAGGAACTGGTGTTTCAACCTGAAACTATATAACTTTTGCCTTGGGTTTTCATTTATAGTCATTGCACACATTTTTGTCCTCAATTTTAGCTCTGATGAAAGAAAACTGGTTTAGCTTTAAGATTTTTTCCCCATTTTGTCATTCTATTACCCATTATTAGTCTGATATATAGAGTTTGTATACCATATTCTCCTATAATATTTATTATAAGTTTAATATTTTGACAGTGTTTGAAGTTCTATTCCTGTTCAAATAAATTAATAGAGATTGGAGGCACTGATATTGTCACAAGCATGTGATAAATTATCACAGACAATATACATATACCACAAAACATGAATTCTTAGTATTAAATTTTTAAAAAATTTAAAAAATTCAGATTCTTGAAAATCTTATAAAATCATGAAACCTAAAACTAAGACACCTTCAAGTCTTGAAACTGAGATTTTAAATATATTAAACAACTGATATATTTAACCTAATGAAGAATTCTACTTTCAGTGTTGTCATAATGCATATATAGCAAACACAAGACAAATAAGACTAACATTCCCCCCTCTCCCGGATCATGATAATGGCCAGACAGTAAATGAAAGTGCTAATTCACATATCTTTAGATAAAATAGTTTTTGTAAATGGATGTTAAAACAGGGATTAGGAGAGATAGCAAAAAAGATAAAATCTACTAAGAGCTACAAAGGACAGAAAATTGTGGAGAGCCATGATCATCAACATTCTGAAGAGACATGAACCAGAGAAGAGAAGCCAGACATGAATACAAGTATCAGAACATAGGTACAATATTTATACAAATATCCACTTTAATAGAATTCAGCACAAGACCTTGTTAAAGATGGGGGACAAGAGGTCAGAAATAGTTTAGCTCCCTTCAACATTTCCTCCTTTGGTGATGCTTCAGATCACAGAAATTAACCCTAATTCCCCCTTAAAGGAGAGGTACTACCTTAATTTTATACTTCAAATCTGAAAAGCTAAGTAGTAATGAATGCCAGCATGAAATAGTAGATAAGAGGTGGTGAAGTGTAATAAGATTTCTTTAAGAAATTCTCAGTAAAGTTCATTCTCTAAGTTGACATGTTTGTAATGAACAGGAAGCAGGTATTGGGCAGGCATGGCCTATTCTCAGTCGACCATTCAAATGTCAATTCTCATATAGAATGTCCACATTCATTCAACAACAACAGAAAATTGTCTAAGTTGAATCTTTGATTCCCGATGAAAGACAACACAAACTTTGTGACATAGCTGTGGAACTTGGTCTTGTCCATGAAATTGTCCTTAAAAGTTAGAATATCACAAGCCATTCAATTCCAAAATAACTAAGTGAAGAACACAAATTCAAGCACATGAACATTCCTTTTCAGCTTTTGGAACAGTATAGAGGTGATGGAGGCTTTCTAGAACACAGGATCAAGGTTGATGAGGCCTGGGTGCATCACATTACTTTGGAGACAGCAGTTGATTCCATGATTTGGAAACATCAATTATCACTGACTCCCACAAAAATTCAAAGTTCAGCAGTTTGTGAAGAAATCCATGACAGTTATGTTGTTCATGGACTTCAGACTACATGGTCAGACAATTATAACACAGTTACTGTGAAACACTGGACAAACTGAGGGAAAATGTTCATTGAAAGAGACCAGTACAATTGCATTAGATGAACACATTAGTGTCACTCAATCCACAGTAGGTTTCATACCTTAACTTTATTAATTCCTACTAAGTTAGGATGCTGAAACTATTTAAGCCATTAGTGCATAACAACCAATTTTTTAGAGAGAGGCTTACCTAAAATTTAAAACCTGTCAGGAAGAGAAAGTCCCTTTCTTTCAAAGTGAGCAAGTAAATTAATTTTGTAAAAGGCACATAACTTTCAATCTTTAGGTGATTCTTCAAAATTCAGACAGTTTCCCCAAACTTTTGGCCTGTAGCGTATATATAAAATGTACATTTACAATGGAAGGGAAGGGGATCAATTATTTAACTATTGAATAGTAACTGACAGAAATTATTAAAAAACAACAAATAAACTGTTAAGTTCTATACATTGTTATAAAAAAGAGGACTCTCCTGAAAGTTACTTGCAGTAATTCTTTACTTATGCAAGGACCTCCTCACAAAAAAAAAAAATACATGATAAATCCAGTAGATATATATATGCTGCAAGATTTAATAATTAGTTTTGTTTCACACCTTCTTTGGTTTAATTACTTCCTACTAAGTTAGGATGTTTCTTTAAAATGTAGAGGGTGGCCCCAAAACTTTGGGCTAGTGTGTGTGTGTGTGTGTGTGTGTGTGTGTGTGTATATATATATATATATATATTATATATATATATATATATATATATATATATATATATATATATATATGTGTGAGAGAGAGACTATCAGCTATTGAAAAGGAAAAGCAAGGAGACATTCCTGCTCAAAATTTATTCCTTATCTTGTTTGCCATGGCTCTCATGTTTGCTTTCCAGGATTGCTTTAAAGACATTCAATACAGTATTAGAGAGTTCCTGATGATGCAGACCTTGTCACTCATATTGAAAAGGACACTTTAAAAAAAAAAAAAAAAAAAAAAAAAAAATGAAACATTTTTCAAGAAAATGCACTGTGTTCAAGCTAATCATCAGTATAAAAAAGGTTATGTACATTGCTTGCAGGGCAATGCTATGTCGAACCTGACATCTTTGTCCAGGGTCAGAGGCTCGAGATTGTTGATACCTTTGTCTACCTTGAAAGTACTCTCGCCAGAGATAGTTGTTCAAATTTTGAAATCAATCTTAGAATTGAAAAGCCTAGCAAACCCTTCATTAAATTGGAAAAATGGGCCTTTGTTTACTAATCATGTGTCCTCAATAGTTTCCAGTACTTTCCAGAGACATGGACTGCATATTGACATCATTCAAAAACTTGGAAAGATTTCATCGAAAGTGCCTAAAGCATATGTTAAACATCAAGTAGTAGTCTTTTAGACCAGACATGAGACAGTTATTCTGCAACAAGTTAAAACACCCAGCATAGAGAAACTACTCACTCACAATCAGTTGGGTGGAGCAGGCCATATCAGGAGAATGGGAGGTGACAGATTGCCTATGCATCTATTCTACTGAGAGCTTGCTCTTGGTAAGCGCCCCAGACACAAAGCCAAGAAATGCTTCAAGGATGTTATTAAAGATAATCAGAAAACTATAGAAATTAGTGACAAAGACCGGGAAAAAGCAACAGAAAATAGGTCTGATTGGGGAAAGCTAGTTTTTTTATGGTTATAATCGCTTTGAGGTCATTTGAAGTTAAAAAGTTGAAGTGATGTAGACTTGATCCCAGCGGATATTCAATCTGACATTGTATGTAACATCTCAAACCAGATTGCTAGTCATCTAAAATCGCATAAAAAGTGACAATTTAAATGACAACTACATGGATGTCCTCCTTGACAAGTGTGCAGAATACCGAGGTCGGTTTTGTGATAAAATTTGCAGGCCTACAACCTGGCTCAAGCAGCACATAAGAGTGCATGAGGAGAAAGTCACTTTCAAGACTCACCAAAAGCCTTTCAAGTTTCATATATATAAAAAGCTATGCAGGAGCAAAGCTGGCTTGTAGCATCATTTGTGAGCCTATGTCTACTCAGCTCAACAATGAAGAGATGGTCTTCTTTAATAAAGTGTCAGCTACACACACACATTATATATATATATATATATATATATATATATATATATATATTTAAAGACATTTTATATGTTTAACGTTCTTTTTATAGATACAAGTATTTAAGCAAATGCTCTGTTTTATAATAAACAGTATTAAATAACATTTACCGGCCTGAATGTCAGAGAAATTTTCATAGAAAATTTTGTTTATTATAAAACAGAGCATTTGCTTAAATACTTGTATCTATAAAAAGAACGTTAAACATATAATATGTCTTTAAATAAATTGTCGGACTATGTCCAATTCAAAAATATATGACGTCATTTGTTTACATTTGATACGCTAGAGCAGATATGAATAGAAGAGATTCATGGAAGATTAAGTTTAAAGATAGTAAAATCGACCTTGCTAACCAGACGCTTCTCTGTGGCCGAAAGTTTAAGGCACGTCACGTGAAATGACGGTTCCGTATAGGATACAGGTTCGATTCCTGTCGGAGAACGAAAATTTTCTATGAAATTTTCTCAGACATTCAGGCCGGTAAATGTTATTTAATACTGTTTATTATAAAACAGAGCATTTGCTTAAATACTTGTATCTATAAAAAGAACATTAAACATATTATAAATTGTCGGACTATGTCCAATTCAAAAATATATATATGTGTGTGTGTGTGTGTGTACACAAAAACAATAAATAAAAATATAAACCAAAGACCCACTTAAAGTTTTACAATGTTTTGCTCATCAGGATCCAGACAACAATATTCTTGTTTGAAGTCTGACAAGAAAAACATTGTGAAATTTTAAATTAGTTTTTGATAAGTACCCTGAACATTTAATATTTTGATCATTATTGATCTAGACATTTATTGAGTATTTTATTTACAAAATTCTGTTCACCTTAATACATGTTAAATTATATAATTTTACAAATATCAACAGGTGTTATATATTTCCTTCTACTCCAAAGGCTATTTTGTTGATTAGTAAGAAATGTTGGCTAAAAAATCCATTTCTTCTTTGATATATATATATATATATATATATATATATATATATATATATATGCACTCACACACACAAACACTTTAGTATCTTCCATAATTTACTTTGATTTGTTAAGCTGATGTATTTTTATGAGCATTCTTAAATCTTAAGAATTTTTCTGGCAAAACATTTTTACTTCAGTTTATAAATACTTGTTGCAAAAAGAAAAGTTTTTAATTTGCCTTCAGAGGATGAAACATGTTGACTAAGTTCTCTTTTTGTCTTTATTCATACTATATATAAGACTGCATATGGAGAGCACAACCATCAAGTTTGACTACAAAGTCCAACAGTGTGATTAAAACTTTCAAGTAAGAATCTTATCAATATCATTTGTCCCTGCTTTAAATATCATTGCCACATCTGGTCTGTTGCTTCTGCTGTGTATTTAGAGATTCCTGAAAAAATCCAAAGAATAATCTACAATGCTATTGGTCCCAACTTATCTCAGTTTGAGTCACTTTCCAACCACTTTAACACAGCTTCTCTGAGCCTTTTTTAAAAATATTTTTATAATTGTTTTAATAAGTTTTGGTACCTCAACTTTACGGATTTAAACACAGTACTAGATTGACAGCTAAGTTTCATCATTTTACAGTTGAAATTTCTAGATGTAATCGTAAGTTGTATGCTAACATTTTCTTCTCTCACACTTATCACTTGTGGAACTCTCTTCCAGCTTCTTGCTTTCCTATCAATTACAATCTTCAAAAATGTAAATATAATGTCAATCATTATCTTCTCTCTCTTTAATTCTTGTTCTTTTATTGTCCACTCTCCTTAATGTTTTTTCTGAGATTCTTTCACATTCAGTAACTTCTTCAATCTTAGTGGCTTTATCACCTCTTCTGGAGTGAAATGAAAAATAGAAAAAAATAATCTACCTGGTACATTTTATTTCTCTATTGGTATATTTAAGATTGCAACTATTTAAAAAAATGTTTTAGCATATAATCACAAACATTATATAAAAGTGTATTCATATGTATCCCTACATGTATGCAGACAGGTACATGGATATGCATGCATATATATTATAAATAAATTAAAATAAAAAATTCAAGATTTATTCCCCAAAATAAAGTTTTGCAGAAATTAAGCCTTTCATTAAGTGTTAGATAAATCAATCAAATTTATTAATTAAAAGACGTTACAGAAAAACATTAATTTTTAATGTCAGTGTATTGAGATTGGTTAGGCTAATACTAATTAGCATAACCATACCACTATATAGGCAGGACTTTACACTGGGGAGGGTGTCACTTGTGACAACTACTACTAGTGTGTGTATGTCAACTTCAAAATGGCATCGCCGAACGAAGTTATGTTGGATTTGGAAAACCCTGAAGAGGTTATCTGTTTAAAGTGCTTTGAGACAATGGCCAGAATGAATAAATTAGATGACCAGAAGCAGAAACAAATCATGGATTTATTTATGGTCATCACGGGGTGTAAAGCCATTAAGCAAGTATCCTTAATGACTTAGCTGAAGGATATTGAAACTTTAAAGACATTAAGGACGTAATTTTAAAGTATATCCAACCAAAAAAAAAAAAGATTGGTTATTGCAGAAAGAACCAAATTTCTAGCATTAAGACTTGAGAACCTATTAGGTAATATCTTAGTAGACTAAGAGATACTAGTTGGTACTGTGACTTTAATGAACTTGGACAAAAAGGAATGACAACAGAGGAGGAATTGGTTCAGCTTCGACTGGTGGAAGAATTATACGATACTACGCAAAGACCTAAAGCTTTGGCGAGGTTTCAATCCAATAATATGAATTTGCGTATTGATTGAAAAATATAATATAAAGAAAGAAACAAGAAGAAATGATGGAAATATGTGCCATTAAGAAAAAACAAAATCAAAATCCAAGTATTGCAGTTATGAGCCAAAAAGAGAAAAATATCCCACATGGGGAAAGATATGTGATAATTGTTGAAAAAAAAAAAAGAACCATTTTAAAGCTGTGTGTAAATGGCAAAGCAACAAGGTAAAAAAAATGTGGAAATATTGCAGGACGGAAGAGAAAATCAAACGGATGCTTTTGCAATAGAAATGAAAAACAAAAAGAATACGTTCAAGAGTATAAAGTTGAATGGTATAAATTTAAAGATGCAAGTTGACAAAGGAAGTGAGGTAACTCTCATTCCAAGAAATATTTTGGAAAAATTAATGAGACCAAAGTTAAGAAGAAGCCCAGTAAGACTAAAACAATTCAATGGAACCTGTATCAAAATGTTAGGTTCCTTTTAAGGGACATTTGAAACAGCAAAGAGATTTGAAACAATCACCATCATAGTAGTGGATTGTATAAAAAGTCATGGCCTAATAGGTACTGACTTAGTAAGTGTTGATAGTACACAATTACTGAATGCAGTCAATGTTAGAAGTGTTGAAACAGGAACATTAAAAAATTATAAAGCAAGCATTAAGCTAAAATATAATGTTACACCGTCATTTTTTCAAAGTTGTTGGCTTTCCATACATATAAAACCGATGGTGATTGAGAAGCTGAACAAAATGGTAGAAGAAGAAATACTTCAACATGTTGAACCCAGGGGCAGTAAATGGGCATCCCCTATTGTTGTTGTAGGGGAAACCTAATGGTGATTTTAGGGTCAGTGGTGATTACAAGGTAGATGTGAATCAAAAAATTTGTTCAGATTCATATCCTATTCCAAATGTAGAAAACATATTGCATTCCTTTGCAGGAATGAAATATTTTTCTAAAATCAATTTAAAGACAGCATACAACCAATTCTAAATAGACGATGAATTCAAAGAAATTATGACAATAAACTCGCCCATAGGTTTATTGAGGTGGACTTGCTTACCATTTGAAATTAAGACATCCAGTTCAATTTTTCAGAGAGCCATGGAAAATCTACTAGAAGGAAAAGAAAAAAATATAATAATATACCAGGATGATATTGGGCTGGGCACCCGTACTGAAGAAGAATTAAAACAGAAAACTAAAATGGTAATGAGTATGCTCAGAAATGCAGGAATGACTTTAAAGTGAGGATAAATGTATATTCAAGTGCAAAGTTGATACAGAAAATATTGAATGTTTCGCCGCCAAGTAATAAGAAAGAGTTGGAATCATTTCTTGGATTAGCTAATTTTTATAGCAAGTTCTTATCAAAATATTCAGAAAGAATTGAGCCTTTTTCTGATTTACAAAAAAAAAAACAAACAAACAAAAAAAAAAAAGGAGTTTCACCAAAATGCCTTTGTTAAACTGAAATTAGCATCATCCAAGAAATTTGTCAAGATTTTTTACCCTAAAAAAAGAAGTTACATTAACAACAGATGCGAGTGGACAGTCTGTATCAGCAGTTGTCACAGGAAGGACACCCAGTGATGTATCTTTCCAGGAAGTTAACGCCAGCCGAAAAGAACTATTCAAATATTGAAAAGGAAGCATTGGCTATAGTATGAAGCATGACCAGAGCAAGAGAATTTTTGTTAGGAAAAAAGTTTTTCCTCAGATGGGATAATTAATTATTCCATCCCAGAAAAGAATTGCCGAATGTCACATCCTCAAGGATACTAAGATTAGCAATGAAGTTTGACTATGAAATAGAATATGTGAAGGGAAACCCGATCCCACACGTAGATGCACTATCATGACTACAGTTTGAGGAGGAACAACACAAGAAAAATGAAAAAGTGGAAGATGGAATTATACATTGGGTGGAGACCGATGTATTGCCCATTAATAGACTCGTGATGGAGACTCTACAAGATCCAGTATTGAATAGAATTGTAGAGAGAATAAGGAACAACAAATGGAGTAATTGTTCTAAAGCGGAAAGACCATATAAAGAGATCAGACATAAATTGACAATAGAGAATGGTGTAGTTTGCAATGGAGATCTGGTGGTACCACCAGAAAGTTGTAGAAGACAGATAATCAAAAGTGTGCATGATGATGATGTGCATTGCGGAATAGCTGCTACACAAGAACTTGTAAAATTGGAAGCCTGGTGGCCTGGTCACACTCGTGACGTGGAGACGTATGTGAATAAATGTCCTAAATGTGTGGAGATAAAAGATTTTCAACAGAACAAGACACATTCATGACCAAAGGAAACTGAACCCTGGTCGAGGGTTCACATAGACCATGCACATGTGAATGGTATAGGATTGTGTCTGATATTGGTGGATGCATTTTCGGCATGGCCTGAAGTTTTTAGGGTTCAGGATAGAAAATCAGAAACTGTATAACAAAATTTATGAATAGTCTTTGCCAGGAATGGCGTACCAAGGACATTGGTAACAGATAATGCTCCAGAGTTTTGCAATGAAAACTTGTATTCATGGTTAAGAAACATTGGATGCATACCGTATAAAATCCCTCCTTATCATCTGCAATCAAATGGAATAGCGGAGAGAATGGTGCAAACCATAAAAATGGGTTTAAAAGCGTTCTCCCCAAAGCATGAAAGAATCAAAAATTTTCTACCAAGACTGTTAAGTTATCAGAAATTACCTCATCCCAGAAGATTACAAAGTCCATCCGCATTAATGGGAAGGCAAATTAGAGCACCATTAACAATGTCATACTCAACGAATGAGAAGATAGGATACAAGAGAAACGGAGAAGAGGGGGCCAGAAAAAGTAAGATTTGTAATGCAGAAGCGACAGAATACAGCATTAGTTTCCAAGAATGGTAGAGGTCTATTGGCGCATGCTGACCCACTAAGATTGTGCCAAAACCATGGAGACTCAGAAACTGAAGATACTGAGGAATTAAATGAAGATAAAGAACAAGATAATAGATCAGAAGAGACAATGTGTGCTCAAGGGTTTTCTGAGGAATTGGAGAACGAAACAGTGGAGAAGGTTGAGATCTCCTATAATGAGAAATCCTCTTGAAACCAGTGAAAGGGGGAGGAGAAGCAATAGGTCAACTAGGGGGAGTTAAACCTAAAAGGTTCCGGGAGGTGTAGTGGGATTGGTTAGGCTAATACTAATTAGCATAACCATACCACTATATAGGCAGAACTTGAGATAGACTGGGGAGGGTGTCACTTGTGACAACTACTACTATTGTGTGTATATAAACTTCATAACAGTCAGCTCATTTAAAATTTATTTTTTCTAAAGAACATTATTGTGAGAATGTGAAATTATTTGATTATGTGCATTAAATAAATTTCCTGTTATGAATAGAAATTTCTTTAAACAAAATCTTAAGTAGATAAATATAGTAATTAGTTCTAAACTTTATTGGAGACTAAACTTACTATAATATTCAAAATTTTAGTTTATAATTTCGCTGTTCAAAAAAGAAATCAGGTATATCTATTCAAACACATGTACCTACTAATGTTGATTTCCCAAAGTGAAGGGAATGATTGCAAAAATTTCCCCCCTCTCCCTCTTATAATCAGGACACAAAATGCATGCTGGGATATTTTTCTTAGCCAATAAAATGGGATGGCTTGCATTATGGCATGACTGTCCAGATCTACCTTAACAACTAGACAGACACACTGTGTTCTCTTGGTTGACCTTGCTTTTGTGTACAAACAGCAACCCCCTAGTTTGTGAATTCTTTTGCCTTCTTATCAATTTTGATTTGCTTGCTTGCATGATTGTTGCTGTTTCATCTGTTTGACTGTTTTCCTTGTAATTGCAAATTTTATTAATTCTGATTGTGTTATATATCTTGCACTTTAACAATGGCTTTTAACGCATCAATTATAATAATAATAATTATGTTTATACAAATAGGAAATAATGCCTGATTACAAAATCCATTAATTGCTTTAAAATATATAAAACAAATAGAATTAAATTTTTTCACTTATCTTACACCCATCTTTACATCCACTCTTGAGATTTGATGGTCTCAAGTCTCCTAAAGAGTGGATGTAATTCCACAAAACTCAAAATAGAGACAAGTATGAAATAATTTTAATAACTATATTAATATCTTGTAACCATCAAAAGCATGATCAAAGCATGGCAAATATGCACTGAATAAACCTTTTTTTAATTTATGAATTGGAAAGAAATTTAAATCAATATAATGTCTTAAAAATACTTTCACATGAAATGCAATTTTTGGCATCTGTGCAACAGAAGAAAAATAGATACATCAATAGCTTTCTAATATTCCAAAAGTAAATTCATATGTAAACAAGAAAATTGTCTTTAGAAATTGCAGTTATATTTTTTCAAATATTTACTAGAATTATATAAATATATATTTTTTAAAATAGTCATAGCTCCTATTGATAATTCATCATATGTGAAAATGAACTGAATTTCTGTCAATTAAGTACACAATAGCTACCTAGAGCAATAATTATTATATAAAGAAGTAATAAAACTATACAATTCTTATCAGAAGTCAACTCAGAGTTTCACAATTCCTTACTTGTCAGGATAAAGAGAAGAATGATAGTATTAATTATTACAGAATATATATTTTATAAATGCTTATGAGATCCACAAACAAAAATTTTAAATGGTCTACACTTACAATAATTGAACACTTAAACATTCATTTTATATTTTTTTAAATATTTGCTAGAATGTTTTATATATATATATATATATATATATATATATATGGTTAGAATGTTCACTTTCTTGATTCAATTCTTACAATGGTCGATTTGTCTAGAGACTATCAGCCTGGTAGGCAATTCCAGCATGCAGCACCTTTAGAAAGTACTTGAAGATCATACCAGAAGGTTCACCCTATCTTTGTCAGTCAAATTAGGTAGACAAAACCCCTAGGAAGCCATTGATGGTTGTACTAGCACTAAGTCACAAGTCATCATGATACCAGTCTATATTTCTGAGATGAGGTGTTATGTACAGTATTTACATTATTCGGACTATTGTCCTCATCTTTGTACAAATTTCCAAATAATGTAAATAGTGTACATAACACCTCATCTCAGAAATATAGACAGATACTGAAAGATCAGTATGGACCCAATACACCAAAAATATGGAGACAAATTGAAATGTCCTACCAGAAACTGGTATGAATATTGAACCATCTGACATTCCTATACTGATGCAGAGACCTACAACTCATCCCTTCAGGCTTGACACCAAGACTTCCTGTCAATTCAAGGAGAGCCCATCTGGTTGCAGAAAAAGCGGGACACACCCTTGTCCGAGAGAGAATCTAGTACAATCGTTGGATAAAACAGAGACTACAAGCTCATATCTCCAAGAGGTTCAAGGATTTCTTCAACAGATTTACCAATGAAGAAGACCAAAGAAGGATCCAAAATGACCTGGATAAATCCTAGACATGAATTCGATGTAGTCAAGGCTCACCAAGTACAAAAATTAAACAGATTGAAATATCAGAAGGTGACGCACAAGGCCCATTACCCACAAAGATGAGGACAATAGTCCGAATAATGTAAATAATGTTCATCATGATACATTTGAACATATTGGCCTTGTTCAAACTTCTGATCATGCAGATTAAGGACTCTCTCTCAGAAACTTTAAGGTTCACTCTCAGCATAGTTGCAGTATAAACTAAAGGTGGAATCTATGAGTGTTGTACAAACACAAAATGTGCCTGAGCAGGCAACTGCAACAGGGATTGTCAGCTGCTTTAGGTGATGAATGTGCATGGAAATGAGTATATATATATATATATATATATATATATATATATATATATATATATATATATATATAGCCAGCTACTCATTTAAAAGATTTGAAGGTTATCCAACAATAAATGTTATGATGTCAGCAATGCCTGTGCTGACAGTTGTGTACAGCTTGCACACCACTGCAATGACACACTAACAATGCTAAGTATCCCAGAGACAAGCAGATCTGAGATATCTGGATTAGCACTGAGGTTAGGCAAGTGATAAGTCTAAGATTTCCTTCTCCTCAATGGATAACTTATCAAAGGTTTTCAGGTCCAATGGGCTAACCACATGACTGGATACCAACTCGAGTTTTGTACATAATTTTTGTAATCATTTGATTCACTTGTCAGAAGATATCAGCAATTGTCTGCCAATTTTATTATTTCTGTTATTCTTATATTAAGTTAAAAAAAAAATCTTTTTGTACTTTTTATTGGTGTTCGGTTGATTTTTTTCTTTTTTGTCTGTGTATCTGCACATATGAAGAATGTAGTTATTTCTTCTTTTCTCATCTCCTTATACTTTCACTTTTCCTATTCTTTGTTTGTCTCTCTCTCTCTCTCTTTTGACTCTAAGCATCAAAGATAATCTAACAATGTTATTTCCAGTGTCATAGAGAGGATTTTTCTTAAATATTCTGAGATTTCTTGAATTTTGAAAATATAGGTGTACTGAGTTTTTGTTTAATTTCTGGTTTAAATATTTTTTTTTAATAACATATATATATATACACACACACATACACACACACTGATCTATCAGACAGGTATAAAGATTTTGTTTTCTTGTAAAGAGATAATGCTTTAGACTGGTTAAACTAGCAAGCTGAACTGGCAGTATATCAAGATATTGTCAAAAGTCAGCTAATGTGAGGTTTTCAATATTTACAAGTGCATTTTAGTTCACTTGAATGTGCCAATATCTTAAAAATAATAATGCTTTCAGTCCAAGAATAACAAAAGCCAAGGAGTTTAATTCTTGCTTTTGTAAACTAGCAAGAAACAAATAGAGATGTAGATATTATGAAAACAAATGTTTTGCAGTTTTCTCAAGGCAATTAACCTTGCAACTAATATTAATAGTAACAGTAGTAGTGGTGGTAATAATTGTTGTAATGATGATTTAAATATGTAATGGATACTAATATTACAACTACACACTTGAATTTTAAATTGGGACTTTTGAAAATGCAGTGTAAGCTAGAAAAACTTTTAAAGAAAACTTTGGTTCAATAAAAAAAATTCATTTTTCTTATACAATGAAAAAGCCTAAAGCTGATATCTGTAAAAAAACATTTCCTTTTTATTTATATCAGACTTCTTACATTACAGGAGAAGGGTTTTCTCCAAGGATATAGACAGTAATGGGCTTTCATACATAATACTATTGATATGCCATGTTCCCTCTGGACTTAGGCGATCATGGCTTTCTACAGATTCTTTTTTTTTCTTTTTTATTATCTGTGAATTTCTGTGCAGTCTTCGAGAAAGACATGGTTTGAATTCAGAAATGAGGAGTTGTCCATTTCCTAGATTGGTTGACAGCCAAAACTAGAGAATCTGTCTATATTTCTGAGATGAGGTATTATGTACATTATTTACATTATTTGAATAACTGGATGTAACTCGAGGACACATGGCACAGTGGATAAAGGTGTTAGTTAGATCCAGTGACAGGACCCAAAGAGTGTGAGTTCAATACCCGGTTAAGGCAGTGGAGAACTTTCAGAGGGAAATTAACAGGAGATAACTGATAACTGACATCCATTAAACATGGCACGTGGAACTAGAACAGTCTACGCCAGTGAGCAAAATAAAGGGTTCAGTTTGACATTCCAACCACCTGAAGAAGGCTGGAGAGTACAACGGTCGAAACGTAATAAATATGGCAACAAAGATGAGGACAATAGTCTAAATAATGTAAATAATGTACAAAACTAGAGAATTAAGTATACCTTTCGATTTAACTCCTCTCATCTCTCTCTCTCTCTTTAAATGTCATGTCCCTTCAGAATATAGACAATCATGGCTCTCCAAAAATCCCTTTCCTTTATTATCTGTAAAATGCCATGCATTCTTGAGAAAGATAGTGGTTCAGAGCTTTGCTTCTTTTAAGCTTTCATTTAATTACTGACAAGGTACTACAGTTAAGTTTTAAAAATTTAACCACAGTACCGTGTCAGTTGTTTTTAACAAAACTTGCATAAAAGATATGCCCAAATACACAATTTTTAAGTTACATGACCTGTCAGCCAACAAGAAAAATAATGCTACAACATTCAGAAAAACAAACCTTGTTTTATGACAAATAACAGCTAAAACTGAAATCCAACATTTAAATGTCCCACATAGAAAACAAGGTATTTAAAAAATTTACTAAATAAATAACTTAACCGCAGTACCATGTCAGTCATTTTTAATGAAACCTATATAACCTCAATAAAACCTAACAAATTAGCTTACCCTGTAAAATTGTTGAGGTTGTATGGCTGATCTTGGATTATATATATGCGAGAGAGAAAGAAAACAAGGCAAGTTGAGTTTAATGCTGAGGCAACAATTTCGGATTTTATTGTATACACGAGTTGAAATAAAATAACCATGAATCTCATTTTACAGCCCTTGAAACAAATGCAAAGAACATTCAGTTTCAAATGCAGTAATTTTTTTTCTTCTTTTTTTTTTTTCAATTGTACTTGTATAGTATTTAATAACCAGTGGTTGGGAAATAGTTCATAAAAATGAATGAGTTCACAAACTATAGATGAAACCATGGTGTTATATTGTGTGTGAGTGTGTGTGTATGTATGTATGTACAGTGATGCCTAAAATTTCAAGGAACTTAAAATGAGAATTGCTTCCTCAAAGAATGACAAAAATGATGTCCTTTGTTTCCTGGGTGGTTTGATTTTGAGAGATGCATAAAATGTCAAGCAAGACACAAAACTTTGAACTTGACAGATGAACAAAATTATCCAATCTGTTGTTATTTCACTTTTTTCGTACACCATATATAACACATTCACAGATGCAAATATTGAAATTGAGATGCAGCATCAATCTAGGTTACTCAAATCTATGAATCATCATAACTGGGTCAGTAGAAGCTACACTTTTTCTTTATATTATATACTTTCTCTAATCATTGTCACCTCTTATGCAGTAACGCTACAAGAATAATTTGGGCAATGATAGTTTGTTGTCAAAACAGCCTATCACTTGAGTTATCCCCAAAACACTGTGACTATAGCTTCTTGTTTAAGATAAAGATTGCTAAAGTAGCAATAAATATGCTCAATTCAGTAATGCCATGAGTCCTGTAACACTTTAATATCCTAATGCCATTACATGTACTGCAGTCATAGAAGCAGGGGTGTGTCTAAGGCAAAAGAGCCTTATGGAACCCAGCCCTCTTCAGGTTGGTTTTAAATTCCAAGTTTTCCTTCTCCTAGATTGGTTATTCACTGAGAATATATTGTTTTAAGGTTTTATTTCTATGATGAAGTTGATACATTTTTACCAACTCTGACAAAGTACCAGGCAACTGCTGTTTGGTCAATTTACAAAGGTGGACAATTTGCATACATGTATGAGTGCAACAGGTTTGGCAATACCTGAACATTTGATAAAAAAAAAAAAAAAACAGCAATGTATCCAGGCTTATATCTACCCAAAGTATGTCTTCAGTGCTGAGCAAGACCTATTCCAATTTTCATTTGAAAATGTTAGAATCTGTTCACATGAAGTCCTACCAGCCATCATTCTGTAAGGAGAAGTTGGTGGTCTTAAAGGTAATTAGCCTGTAAATGTTTTATTTTCTTTTATATAACATTTTTATTGATTGATTTGTTTGTTTTCTACAGCTTAACAATTTGCAGGTTATTTAAAGCCAGAAAATATTTTAGAGTGTAAGAATTTTTTTTAATATAAAAATGATTTAGTGATACAAGTCTTACTAATTAACCCATAGATGGGTAGAAGAAGAGGGGGATTCATACCTTTCACAAAGGCATTTGCAGGTAACTGAATATAATGAAAACCAACAGGAATTGGAATTTGGCTTTCCAATTAACAATTCATTACACCATCATCGCATCCAGACTTACAGCACCTGGTATTCTGGTGCTTAGATGGGTGACTGTTTACAGTCACCCATCTATGCACTGACCAGGCTCAACATTGGTTGACTTTAGTGATTGTACAGGAACCAATGTTTTAACATGATGCGGCTGTAAGCTATATAACTTTTGTCTTGGGTTTTCATTGCGCACATTTTTGTCCTTGATTTTAGCTCTGATGTGAGAAAACCGGTTTAGCTTTCTTTTTTGTTAATCATGTTGTGTTCTAATAATTACCATTTTACAGTAATAGTTTTACCCCCACTCGCATTATCTTTTGTTAATTTTTTTTCTATTAATATGTCTGTTTTTATCACACTAATTAAATTACTTCTGAAACAAATTCTTGTTCCATACCTCAACAAGATATGCACAATATTAATAAAGTTGTTTTTTTTTTTTACATTGGTACATGCAAGAAAAAAAATTTAACTATACTGCATGGTAAGCTGACAAACACATTTTTACTTAAACAAAATATTTGCCTGGCACTAAAAAAAATGTTCATTAAGACTGAACAATTAACTGATTCACATTTTTCTTACCTAAAATTCAACCTAAACAAGGCTCGAGAGTCCCTCAAGGTTGAGGGTTACTTCTAAAGTGGTTATGATGGATGAGGATGTGGTAGGAAGAGAAAATTATAAGGATAAGGAAGTTAGATAATGATTAACCCTCAACTTGAAGAGGTTATTGTTGTAGTTTTCAGGGAAGCATTCAAACAGGAGTTTATACCACAAAGTGTCAGCTCTTGGGAAAATGCTGTGAGTGGAACTTTCTCCTTACATTTGGAAATGAAGGTGATTTAACTCCAAGGAGGTAGCATGGCATGTCCCTGCTGTAAAAGGTCTGAACTAGTGGAACTGAAGTATAGAGCTTATCTGAACATTTGACATGGAAATAGCAATTGTTTGGTGATGGTGATAATTATATATGTCCTATCATCAGTGGTCAGCATTTAAGCCCAGGTAAGAGCTAAGATATCTATCAAGAAAGAAACAAGCCTATTGGAAGACATCATATTCACCAACCAAGTTGAAATTGTATAGACACATCATAAAAAAGCCAGCAATCTTTCCACTACCATCTGACAAGATAACATCTTGGGCAAAATAAGAAGAGGCAGACAGAGGGAAAAAAATAGCCTAACAACATCACAGGGTCCAACATTGGTATGCATCACATACATATGGTGGGAGCTGGTCAGATGCTCAGCACCTCTATGACCACAGACACAGCCAGTTATAGGACTGATGATGTTTATTATTTATTTTAAATACATTACTTAAAAAAACAATTATTGACATCAAATCATTTTTAAATTTGTTTTATAATAAAAACATTGTGTGACATTTAAACTGAAATTGATCATGTATTATAAAAAGGTATTTGTGTAAAAATCTCATATACAGTGTTGTTTGTTACCAAGAATAAGGAGGTGCAGAAAAATTCTGTACTTGATCAAGAAATTCAAAAACAAATTCTGATATTTGGTCATTTCATCAAATTTTGGGAAGTCAGTCAGGTTTTGAACTTTTTGGTACCCTCATTTAATTTAATGTTAATGATACAAAAAATGCACCCTTTTTCTTCTAGATTAAATAGGCCTCAGCATAAAATAGTCATCACAGAAATATCTAAAAAAAAATATTATAGAAATAATTGTCATGTGTAATCATCAAGTATGTGAAATCATGAGTTTAAGCTTCATTAGATTAAAATGAAACAAATAAATGGAAAAATATATTGATGTAATAAAATGCAAGACACTTTGGTTATTGATTAGACATTAAGTTTCCAGTTTGAAAAAGTAAAAAATAAAGAGGAAATTTGTTCAAGATTCAAGACATTGTGAGTAAATTATAATCTTTCAATAGATTTATTTTCTGCAAGGAAAGGGAAAGTGACATTTTCTAAATGTATAACTGGATAATCACATGACCGTACTCAATGACATTTGCCAATTGCTGAAGGTCTTCTTCATTAGCCATATACTGGCACTGATAAGACTTCTACCAATGATAACCATATAGCCAGAATGAAATGAAACTAGCAGGTGTGTGCAAAAGCTATCTCTCTCACAGACTGAGAATTTTTTAATAAAAAAAATTAACAAAACTTTGAAATGTCTTCTTGGAATTGTCAACAAGTGAACAGGTTCTTTTTACATACCATGTCCCTTCATTATGTGGGTGATCACAGCTCTCCACAACTATCATACAAAAGATAGGCAGTTGTGGAGTACCAAGATAAAAGCTCTTAGTAAGATCTGTCTTTTCACCATCCATCCCATTCCCTCTTCAGCCATCTATTTATACAAGCCTGTTAGGTAGGTTAGTCACAGTTTCTCTCAGTCCCTCTGGCCTTCAATATGTCCTGTTAGTATGTGAGGGTTAAACCACCTTGTCTGCCAAAGCCCACTCCGTGGCTTCTATTCAAGACTAGAAAAGCAATGGACATGAACCCTCTTCCTCTCCATTTTTGCATTACAATGTAGCAACAACACAGTACTTGTCTCTTCTGGGAGATATTTATTTCTCTTGAAAAATTGACTAGTTAAATTTCAAACAAACCACATGGACATTACGTATACATACATATTTTCTAACAACAAAGCCAAGAAATTAAATTAAAATGCAAAAAATCATATCAACATTGGTAATATGTATCGGTCACATACAACAACCATTATTTGGGGGTTGGAAACTATAGTTATCTTAATACATGATTGTTTTTGTTGGATGTAAATGGCTTCAATAATCTTTAGTCTTGGATTTATGGAGTATTTTAGTATTGTTAGTGAGGAGCAATCTAATGTTATTCTTGTGGTTCTTGTTAATGTGTTGTTTAATAGCACTTTGTTCAGATAAATGGCATGTAAGCCTGTATGAAAGAGTGGTTGCTGCATAACCTATATAAGGTATTTTGTTTATTATTTACAGAAATAGAATCTTCAAATGGACAAATACATTCATAAGCAACATTCATCTGCTGTGGGGAATTGGTTTACTCACAGATGTTTTCTAACAATTTGAGGGGCATTTCATTCAACAATGATGTGGAGCTTAAAACATGGCTTGGTGATTTCTTTGAGTCAAACCAAGTAATTTCTATCATTGAGGCATTGAACAGCTAGTGGACTAATGACAGATTATAAACAATGAAGGGGAATACATTGTTGTATGAGTCATCAGAACTATTAACAAATAATAAGTATTGAAATAAATTATTTAAAAAAAAAATCAAATTTATGTAACAACCTTATATACAGTGTGCGATGGATAAATTGTTGACGTTTTATATTTTTAATTTTATGCATGCGCGTTGTTTGTTTTTGATTTTGTCGACTTCACAGTATAATAGGGTCAGTTAGGCACCATTTGCAAGAAAAGTAGCACCATAATGCAATTCAATCTGCCAGAAATTTGGAAATGGTATGCTGTACTTCTTGGCATTTGTGCCAGAAGAACCAATATGAATACTTCAGGGAGCTTGGGTGTCAATCTGAGAACAGTGCAGAGGATTCGGAAAGAGCTGAATGAGTCTAATGGTGATTATAAAGGTACGGCAGCTCAGAAAACTTACTCTGATCGTTCTGATAAGGGAAAAAACTCCTGAATTTGTTGGTGAAGACCTCACTCAGCATGGAGGCCTACATCAAATACCTTGTAATGGTGCCCTGTGGCAAGAGGATTGCTGCTGGAAGACCCCATACCTAGCAATAAGACTGCACCATGCCACACAAGCAGGAAAACCCAGTCATGGCTGTCAGACAATTTCTGTGATCGCATCACCCCTTACATTTGGCCATCTAACTCCCCAAACTGCAACCCCTTTGATTATTATGTGTGGTGCACAGTTGAATGAGAGACCAACAAAACTCCTTGTAAAACCAAAGATGATCTGATGGCAAGGATTATGGCAACATTCACCAACTGAAACAAGGAGACCATCCAGAAGAATTGCAGGAGATTTCAAAATGGTCTGGAGGCCATGGTTGAAGCCAATGGCGATTTTATTGAATAAATTTACTCTTTAGTATTTCAAAATAATTTTGGTAAATATATCTATTAAAATGAGATGTCAGTGTTATTTTTATTTTTGCATAATTTAGATGTCAATTTATCCATCGCACCTTGTATTAAACATTATGCGTACATCTTAACAAATGTTGACTTTATACTGTAACTTTGAGAAATCATTAACATTCAAAAACTTTACTTTTACAACTGAAATTCTTGTTCAAAGAAAAACTGGAATCTCAGACTTTTTAAGTAACTTGTTTATGAATTTAACAGCCACTATCTGATTAACTTTATATCAATTCAATAACATTTTCCAGACCCAAATAATAAACCAAGGATCCATGTGGATTCAAATGAACTAACAGCACCTTTTTAATCCTTCCATCTAATTAAATTGTCTCAATTATCTTAGATGTTGCCAAAGGTGTTATATATATATGTGTGTGTGTGTGTGTGTGTGTGAATAAATAAATAATTTTCTATATGTATAGTTTGTTTACTTTTCAGTAAAGAGGGTTCTGGGAACTTCTGAACACATTTAATACAATGTAGACGACCAAATTGACCGAAATCAAAGCTAATAACATTTGTATTATCTTTTACATACAGAGAGAGGATTTTTTTTTTATTAGCAGTTTTATTTACTCAGCTTAGTCTGGCATAAGGTCACGGTTAAGGAGCACCTGATGAGCATCAAATTCATGACACTAGCAAAATTGATCTCCAAGACAAGCTTGCTATCATTCCATAATACATACTGCCAATTTTTATTAATTATTTTTATTTTTATTATCAGTCAATGAAAACTGTCTTAATTTTTTTTAATAAGATTTGAAAATATTCATTCATGAAAAAAAATTTAAAAAATAAAAAAAGATAATCATGATAATCATTGATTCAAGGAGAGGTGCTGTGGAGAATTGCGTTAATTTCCCCTTTCCCACAGACAAATGAAACTTTGATCTAGTTGCAGCTACACAATTTCAGATGAGCAATGAATCAAATGGATTGGTTAAATTTTCTGCATTAAAAAGAAGAAAAAAAGATTCCCATTTCACACAGGAAGTTGTAAAATTTTCACAATTCAGGAATGTATCACTGATATAATTTTATTGGTGTAATTTCCATAATGACTTTACATACTAGATATCAATTAATTAGTGCATGACTAATAAAGCATTTAGAGCTCAACCCTTAATTTGGAGTTCTACAACGCTTGAGAGGTCATGATATCAGTAGTCATTCAGTAGTATCCCAACCATAACAATAATCAATTTAGTCATCCAAATTCTCTTCAGATATACATTAGAAGTATCTTCTGGGACTCAAAGTTCACCTCCAGACCCCAAGTGGAATTCACATTTCATTGCTAAAGACACTGAAAAATGGTTGGCTCCTTATACCACTCCAGAAAGTACCCGACACCACCTGCCATGCTGAGTCAGATCAGACCAAAAATGAAGTATTGCTACCATATCTGGGATGGAATTACCCAATCTTCCCTTTCCAGATTTAACAGAGTTCAAAGGTGTTTACATGCCCTTGTAGATGATTAATTATTTTCCATCCTACAACCCCTTTCCCACAGACAATATATCGTAATCCTCTTGCTACACTATTGCTATTTCTGTGGAAAATATCCTGATGAGCTACATTCCTTAGTTCCACCAGTTTAGAACTTCACAGCTATACAGATAACATAAGAATCCACTATACCATTTACTCTGGAACAAACCATCCTCATTCCCTTCAAATTCTGTTGATAAGAAGGAAGTTCCATTCAGACAGCTTCTTCCTAAAAGCTGCTATTTTATGGAACAGACTCCTAAACACTGAACACTACAAGCTTAACCTCTTTAAGTCTAGAATTAACTATTACCTATTATACATATCCTCATAATTTGCACTTACTTTCTCTTACATCCATACGACAACCTCGTTTAGTAATATTCTACCTTGAGTGTCCGTATTGGGAGAACATTTAACAAAATATAAAAATTAAAAAAAAATTAAAAGCAATTCCTCACTTTCAATAATTCAATTGTCTCCAACACAAAGGAAAGCATGTGTTTTTTTATGGTTCAAGATAATATTTGAACAATTAGCTTTTTGACTTCTGTCAGCACAAACCAGTTTTTCTTGCTACTGTAGAGCAATAGTTAGCAAGATGTCCTCAAAAGCCATTTTGGATCATCATTATTGTATCCATGTCCCAGACAGATAAACTTTGTAAATATCCACCTTTGACCTAAAAGTCATTTTTTTTTATCAAGAATCATGTTTTCCAGCCCATAATTTCTGAGAATTTACAGTTTTATTTTCTGAGAATTTACAGTTTTATTTTCTGAGAATTTACAGTTTATAGTCTGAAAAATCCTCTTCCGACAGAAAAAAATAATCCTTTATCCATCTATTCTATAATAAGAGAGCATTGTGTATCTGGCTTCAACACCAAGTCTCAATATTTAGTACCTTAAAACCATACATTCTGATTCAGCATGTTACAAGTTTTGATAAACACTTTGTTTCTGTAGTATTAATATAAGTGAAAATATTTGTAAATTAAAACATATGTAATAGTTAACATTAGAAACTTTAGAAAAAATATACCAATATTTTAGTGTTTCAATTTAAATCTGTTATTCAAGTATTTTAAAAATAAACAGTGGCAAAGTTAATCAATAATGAATAAATTGTAGAATATTTCATATGAAAAGATGATTTTAAAAAAATTAATATTAATAATTTATTTTAAATAAACCCATATATATATATATATATATATATGCCAGTTATGTGCTATGTGTGATACATGCTGAGTGATCATTATCTTTCGATATATGACTGACAAGGCAAAATTAAATTTTTCTGTGAAATACAATAGGATTTCTTTCCTCACAATATTTTATCCATTAGTACAATATTAAATGCAAAAAAAAATTGAATTAAAATGAGAAAATGTTTTAATTTCCAAATATCTTTGTTAAGAAAGAGTTCAGAAAGAAATTGTTTAGCCCAACCTTCCATAGAACCTGCTGATTCAGAATAAGGGTTAAGGATTCTTTACTTTCGTGTCGAAAAATTAAAGTGATATCATTATTGCTGATTCCAACCATCAGGGAAAGACTGCTAAGAACACACTCTATGCAAATTTATAAACAAATCCTACAGATGCATGCTGGGATTTCATCCTAACCAATTAAAATGGACAATTCTCAGTCCCATACCCCACATTTGTGTTCTTTCTTGACTTGAAGTTAGACAACTATAAGTACTTAACTGTATCCCTTTTGTGTATGAACAATTCTTAGTAAATGAACATTTTGCCTTATTACTGTTACTTTGTCTCATTTTGATGTTTGCTGTAGTTTAAATGAGTCTCTATTACTACAACATCACTTGTACAAATCAAGATACCGCTGGTTCAATTCGCCGTTCTTGCTTTCTAAACACTTCACAACATAAATCCGTTTTTTTTTTTTTCTTCTCCCGTTTTCACAGCTTCAGCCCTCTTTTATCAGGCCAACACCGCAGTCGACCAACCAATCAGTGTTCTTCGCTTTTATTCTCAGTTACCCAGGCAAATAGCCTCCTCCAGTTTGACCAATCAGCACACAACTTGCTATTGGTGGAAGCATGCCAAACTGTACAAAAACCCTTGTTACTGCAAATACTGCTAGAATTGCTAGAGGGGAGAGTAATGCCATTTTCATGGAGCAAACTTGCCGATGTCACGTGCCGCACATTAAGGTAAGACCCTTATTTTCCTATGCACCTGATGCAAGCCACTCTGGCTCGCTTGCTTCCACGGGGCTGCTCACTATATTTGCTTAGTATTATTTCGCTCTGATCTTTTTCTTCCTCTTATTGATTTGAGAACTTTGTCAATTCCACTTAATTATGGACAATTATTCCATAATTATAATAAATTAAATGGCATTATGTTTAGATATTATTATTAATAATAATATTGCTCATCACAAATTTGTACTTTACTGGTGTTATTTTGATGAAATACACAGATAATTGCTATGTAGCTAAGCTAATTCTATATACAGATATTATTGAAAAATAAATTAAAAATAATTTCTTTGAAATCTTTTGAAATAAAATGTTTTTAAATTTTTTTTATTATGAGATTTTCATCTTGTTTTTACGAGTTATTTTTGCATTTTTTATGATCCATAAATAAGCAGCATGGATTGAAAATGAAGAATAAACTTAAAATGAGATTTGAATTCATGTTTCTAAGTAACATGACATGATCTTTATCAGGAATAATGCTCAGCAAAAATAAGATGGAAAGAAAACTAATTGAAATATTAGCAAGATTATTTATGATTGGGCTAATATCCTCATTTTTGCTGTTATCACAATGTTTCAGCCATTATTCTCACCAGCCTTCTTCACATGTCTGTTGGTCTGGCTAACGTTTAAAGAATTTCAACCTGAACACTTTATTTAATCTACAGGGCTAGATTGTTCTAATTCCACAGTCTATGTCTAAGAAGTTTCTGCTCAGTTCTTGAACTTTCTATAAAGTTTGTTAAAATCTGTTTCAGTTCAAAATAAAATTTTACAATTACTTATGAAAACTCTTAAATTTGGAAATTTTGAGTAAATGTAAAATATATACATGTTGCAAAATAAAACCATCACATTTGCCTTGATAAAGTCTGTTGAATAACAAAACATGCCTGCTAAACTAAGACCTCTATCCCTGACTCTTGTCGCACTACACAGCTCTGCCCTCTTGGCAACTCTGATTATGCTGTAGTGTCTATTAACATCTCCTTCTACACCCCCACCACCAGCAAAGAACCTCCTACTAACAGAATATTTTTCTGTTATCAACGAACAGACTGAGACTCATTCTGTGATTTCCTTTGAGATGTCCTCTGGAATGTGGTTTTTAATCACCAGTTCAAAAATGTATGTCTGAGGTCTCCTCCTGAGTAAAAGCTGGCATTGAGGCTTTCATCCCTACAAGAAAATAGCAAGTTAAATCGCACTCATCCCCTTGGTTTTCAGCTGCTTTAGCCCATATGAATCACTTCTTCCATTTGTACCAAAGTGACATATCTGATTGCAACAGACATCTCTTTGTCTGTAATGAGTTCAATGAAGCAAAATTACTATTTGCTGAAAGAATGTATTGTATCTTGCAAGTTTGATTCTAAAGATTATTGGTGGCTCTGCAAGAGCATGCTGAACAGCTGCAAATCCATAATACCTCCTCTATTCAATCAATTTGAGGCTGAATGCTTTGCGTGGAAATTCTCATCCAATTCAATGCTCAACTCATCTGGAGTACCTACACCTGATTTCCCACTAGAACTAAGGCTCTATTGAGTGAGATGAGCATAACCCCATCAATGGTATTGGACATCATCTCTAAATTAGACTACCATAAGGCAAGTGATGGGTACAAGATACCAGCCATAGTCCTGAAGAAATGTGCTCCTGAGCTGGCTCCAGTTTTCTCCTAACTATATAACTATTGCCTCACTGACTCTTGCTTTCCAGCCTGTTGGAAATCCTCATCTGTTGTCCTTGTATATAAGAACTCTGGAGACCCTTCTGATCTCCAAGGCTTTAATCAATACCGAAGTGACATGCTCATGGCCATAACTGAATTTGTATACCAAGCACCTGACAATAACAGAGAAGCTTGAGATATCTCTAAAGCATTTGATAGGGTTTGGCATGCCAGCCTTCTTATTAAGCTTCAGGGATACAGTATTACAAGGATGATTATTTGACTTAATACAATCATTCCTGTCAAACAATGAAATGAAGGTCATCCTAAACAGATTCTCCTCTAGTTCCTTTCATACAGATGCTGTGTTCCCCAAGGCTCTATCCTGGGTTCTACACTGTTTCTAATCTTCATCAACAATCTTCCTGATGTTATCAGTTCGCAAGTACGCATCTACGCAGATGACTCTTGAAAACAACCTCCAATCTGTGTTTGATTGGAGCAGGAAATGGCTTGTAAACTTTAATGCCTCCAAAACAAAACTTCTCTCACGTACCCATCATAGAGAACCTCCCAGCCTCCTATCAGAATGGCTGATGCTCAACTCCACGAGAGTCTCCCTCTGTGCCTGCTTGGTCTCACGCCTTCCACTGACCTGAGGTGGAACAACTACATTGAATTAATAGCTTCGTCTACCACAAGGAAAGTTGGTTCTCTGTGTTGCGCCTGAAGGTTTTTCTTGCCGAGTCTATTCTTCAAATCTAAAAATCTACCATTCGTTGTTGCAGTGAGTACTGTTGCCATATATGGTCTGGTGCCCCCACTGTTCATCTTAAGGTCCTCAACAAAATCCAGAGACGGACATGCAATGTGATAGGTCTTGATCGGGCATCTTGTCTACAGTCACTTTCTCACAGATGTGCTGTGGCTTCCCTGTCTTTTCTACAAATATTTTCATGGCAACTGCACTGACGAGCTACTTTCACTGGTACCCCAACTGCATGAATTTAAGCGTGCTACTAGGTTGGCATCTTGGTCACACCTTTTCACTGTCAAAACAGTTAAATGTAACCACCTCTTCTACTCCAACAGCTTCTTCTCTTACACTTCCCAACAGTGGAACTCCCTTCCTCCTACTTGCTTCCTTGATAGCTATAATCTTCAACTATTCAAATTTCAATCAACATCTCATGCCTTGATCCTGATCCTTGTCCTTCTCTATATCCTTTCTTTAAACACCCCTCTTTACTCTTGCTCTCACTCTCTGTAACCCCTTGCGTGCTGGTGGCACTCCCACCTTGCTTGGGATGAAATGTTTAAAAAAAACAATAAAATAAAAAAGTATGTGTATAGCAAGCAGTTTAGAAGTACAATTCTAAATTGAAAACTTAGTATAGGAATCACAGCAACATAATCTTGCATAGAGATGCTGTGTTTTATACTCTATAAAAGGTCAACAGGTTCAATGAACCAAGTGACCCCATAAAAGTGGGATCAATAGTAATTAATCGGTTGATCCACATAATAAAATTGTCAATGTCTCGGTCATCTGTACTGCTACCTCCTTTCTGCTTGTATTGCTTTTTGGGATTCTACTAGAAAAATGTCTTGCATTATGCAGGAATAAATAGAGTAAATGTAATACTCTAAGAAAATAAAAGAAAGTCATCTTTATAAAGAAGCCATCATTCAAGATATTTGTTCAGTCTATCATTGTAAGCTTATTTAATTAATCTCTGACATGTCTAATGTTATTAAGTCTTGATGTAATCAATTGGAAGTTTTGGTGTTTAGCCTAATTCCAAGACTTCTTACAAACTGACACTTGACCTTGCAATTTTTTCCTTAAACATCAAGGAGAGAAAATCTGATACATTTGCCAAAGTATACAACAGTCCACTTGTAGCAGAAGGAAAACAAAAAATTAAAATAAATCACAGCTGTAGGCACTTCTCATGATGGAGATATATCCATCATAAGTTAAAGGCTGATAGTTGAAGGGTTGCCACTCTGCAATCAATGATGTCAATATACGCAATTGGTTTAAATTCAGAGTTTTCCTTCTCTTAGACTGGCTGCTGTCCAAAGTTAGAGAGCCTAACCTGATCTGTTATTTAATCCATAGCTTGTGGAAGAAGAGATGGATTAATAGGAAAACCATGAAATTTTCACAGGTATTTATATTTTTTTTAATTGAATGAAGTCAAATAAAAAACAAAAACATCAAAATAAAAAGTGCTCATAAAATAGCATTTTCTGCACTAAGTATTAAAATGCATTATGCTAAAAATAATCCATTGTAATGATATATGTAATCTTGTCTTCATTTAATATCAAAGGTGTTTAGTAAATGAGTATCCAAATTAGGTAAGAGACTTTTTTTATATCTTTTTCAAAAGGAACTGACAAATTTATTTGTCTGAAATTTTGAAAATTATTGTATTTGATCCACATGATGCTGGCAACTCCAACCTGTAAAAAAACTATTCTCTCCTGGGGAGTTCAGTAGCACTAAGGAGATATTTGATGGTATATAAGATCCACAAAACAGTATAAGAATATTCCTCAGTCTTATATTGTGATAGACATTAACAAGTTTGTCTTAATATTCTCTGCTGAACTGGGGAAGGGAAGTCATATATTCTGTTAAATATGGTAATTACACGATAATATGGTGTTTGCTTACTTTTTTAAAATTTTATTTACAAGATTTTTTTTTAAGTGGGATTTGCTTGTTAAGGATTGTCTGCTGTTGACCAATTTCACTTATAATCTACATTTGTGATCTACATCTATGCCCTTCCCTGACTTGTTTTTTTTTGTGTGGGAGGGGAGCAATTATTACAACCATTTTTTAAGCCATATTTCAAAGATAAAATTTCAAAACTGCTCAAAATTTTTTAAATATGTAAGAAATTAATATATATTCAATGGGATTCTGATACTTGCTATATTTTCATAAGAAAATATATCAAATAAACATTTATAATATTTATAATATTATACCATATATATAAGAAAATATACATATTGGTGAGTTCACTAATTTCTCATGGAAAAATTCAATCTATTTCTCCTCTTGTCATTAAAACTTTATTCACAAACTTTTTCAACCATAAATGTCATGAGAAAATAGTATTTGTTATTAGTAAAATGTAATACAAGGTCAATGATTTAATGTAAGCATTTATTAAACTAAGTCTGGTACAACTTGAGGGAAACCAATGAGGATTAAATGTATTAGAGTAAAACTGGTCTAGAAAGCTAGCCTATGACTCTACCAAGAGACATACACAAGTTGCAAGAAAGTAGCACAAAAAACATCAAAAGAACAAAATTCCAAAGAAATAATTAATACATTAAGGAAGCTGATATTTACTTTAAAAAAAAAACAAATGGAATAAAGTTTAATTTTCTCTTTTTTTGTGTGTGAAAACTTTAATCCCTAGCCATGATGAATGAATGTCCACAAAAGCACAATCTTGTTACCGCTGGAGAAACACAGGTTTATATCATGTTATTCTGTTGCCTTTTTGAAGGTTCACCAAATTTGGCAATATCACTTTACTTGGAGAGAAAAGAGAGGGAAGAAAATCTTCAGAAAAAGCAAATAGTGACAGACTTGAAACCATGAAAATAAATAGAAATGTTGAAAATTGACATTGCAAGAATCAATGTACTTCTAAAAAGACAGTCTGATTGAGAACACAGATAGAATTCTAAGCAGAAGAAATCAACAAACTCAGCAGTAGACAAAAATCACCTGCAAGGCCAGAGAAAGTGGGAAAAAAACTATCCTTTTCACATAAACTCTCTGGATCAGGCTGATAAAACATGTATTCATTTAAAACTGGATCTAATAAATAAATTCAACGGGTTATATTAAACATATATAAGTATGTTATTGGCCTGAGATAGCAATTCTGACTAAACTAATCTCAAGCTTGTATTTATTTATTTATTTATTTCTCTAGTTTCACTCTTTTGGCTTTCAATAAACATGTTGATAAACAGGACTGTCTTCAGAGTTTTGATTATTATAAGGCACTTATCTGAAGTACAGACATATTGGAAAGGAGTACAGACATAGATGTGATTTTACCAATGAATGCTGAGAATATCATGGACAGAGTATGTCATAGATGAGGATGGCAGTGAGCAAAACCATATCACAGATTGATCCAAGCCTTGTCAGTGAAATTGGGTGGACAGAACTGTTTGAAAGCCATTGATGGTTTACCAGCAGAATGTCCCAAATGTAATTGTGAATTAAAGCATACTGGCCTTGTTACTATCAGATTATAGGTTCTTTCCTAGAAACTGTAACTAAGGTCTACTCAACATAGCTGCATTATAAACCACAGGTGGGCTCAGTAGGTGTTGAATGAATACACATGTACCTGAGCAATGTAATACAGATTGACTAGCTGTCCTAGCAAATGTATGTGCACAGAAAATCAGAGTAGCCGGCCATTATTTAATAAGTATATCTTGACAATGTTACCAAGAATAGTTGCAGTCATTTAATATTAATTTTATGATGAAAACATTGACTTGCATAATAAAAATCAGACAGGGTAATCATACTAATTGTCCATAAAGGAGTACACACTACTGAATCAACTAAAGCAGTATTGTAGCTTCCATGTAACAGTGATATACTTTGTATACCTGCAGGCCATTCTTGACATTGGATGACATGTCAGAAGATAGTGAAGAATATGATCAATCTAGTTTCGATGATGACTCAGCCTTTGGTTTACGGCATATCAACCTCAATGGATTATTTAATGCCAACAATTTTTTTTTCTTTTTTCTGAAAATGTATTACTGGTAATATTTTTTTCCTTCAAAAATCTATTTCTGGTAATATTGTTTCTTCAAAATGTATTGCTGGTAATAATTTTTCCTTCAAAAATTTTTTTTTTTTTTTACAAAATATTTCTGGTATTAAAACCTATTTTTACACTTTCAGTGTTTTGACCCCAGTTTGGGGGTTAACTATTTGCCCATAGCTGGGACCCTAACAGGTGCTATCACCCCAGGCCAGGGTGTACCTGGGAACACCAGCAATTAAGAGGTGGTTCCACACTCCTCAAAACCCCCTGATCAGTGGCCTTGCTGTTGGATGTAGTTAATCGCCTTACCCAGGACACAGATGTAGTTTATCGTCATACCCAGGATGGCTCAGATTTTGACATTGCTGGCTGTGAGGCAAGTGTATGTACTATTGATAACCATCATTATCAGTCCCATGATATAGTATGGTCCTAGCATCACTGTGCAGCTGATCACCTGACCAGCTCATTTTCTAGGTGTTATGTGCCAATGTCAGAATATATGAAGAATCTTCCAGTCTACTCAGTGATGTTATCAGCTGATTTTTTAACTGTTTGCCTCTTTTGCTTATCTTGTAGGATGGCAGTGAAAAGATTGTTCACTTTTATGACATGATTACACCATTTCAACTTCATTTCCAATGCATTCTTATTTTGTCAGCACATTTTTTCCTGTCTACCACTTCTTTCAACTAAAGTGGTACCTTGTAGAATGGCGGTGGACATGTGACATGGCCATACCATCTAAACTTTCTCTTCTTGATAATGGGTATGAGGTCTTCCAATGGGCCAGATCCAGGGTGGAATTTCAGAGTTGTGGTGGTAGGGGGGTATTTTCTCTTTTTTTTATTTTATTTATAGAATTTTGTTTATTGAATTATAATAGTCTGGCATTAAGCATGCTTCAATTTATTTAATAATTAGTTATGAATTAAAATAAATTACTGTACATGTATTCAAGTTTTAAAACCCATCAATTTCTTTCTATTGCAATTTGTAAAAGTCCTCTACAAAATTAATCCATATATATATATATATATATATATATATATATATTTATATATACTAATATGGAAAAAGGATTTTCAATAATATATGCATATTATTTGGAATACACCTTTCAAATCAGACAATCTTGGAAATGACATTTTGACTTATGGTGAAAAGGGTGCAGCGAGACAAAAAAGATCTACTGATGCCTAGGATGCTATATTCATATATTATTATATGCTATTATATAATTATAATTATTAATATTTTATATATATTTTTGATAATTTTATTGCATTCAGTTTAAAACAACCAAAACCAGATATTAACTTAAAGCTAGTAAAATTTAGAATTAAATCTGAAAAAATTTAAATTTTTTTTTTTTTTTAAATAATCTACTTGGTAGCTTATAGATTTTTATGTTCTCCACTATCACCAGTAGTTAATATTTGAATCCAGATAAATGAAATATAAAATGAAATACTAGTTTTAAAGAGAGGTAAACAACTACTTACAAGATTAGTGCAAGACAATCTTTCTATTTGGCAACAGACTAAGCTCAGCTCACTATAAATGAAAGGCTAGCATCAACAGGTAAACTGTCCATACCAGAACAGGTAGCTACAGCATCAACAGAAAGAGAAGAGAAATCAGTAACAACTATTCTGACTATTCTTCAATTAATAATCTTTCTGGCATCATCACAGAACAAAACAAACACCTTATGTTGAATTGTAATGCTAAACGCATGATTTAATCAGTAAACCAAACCCAAAACTATAATTCTTCTGGAATTGACAGGTTAAAAATACAATCCAACATCATGTCAGCTGAAGATGACTGGAGAGCTTGACAACCAAAAGTTGAAAGAATAAAATGATGGAAGCAAGTGTTTGTCATATATATTCTTGTAGAAATTGATCTTGTTTAAAGGGTAAACTTAACATGAAGAATGGGAATAGGCAAAATTCAAAATCCGTTTGGGACAATTAGCATTCACTACACACTAATACCCTTGGGAAAAAGCATAAATCCACTAATTAGAATAAACAATATACTGTATTTCATGCATAGAAAATGTATTTTAATTAACAAAGTTTTTATGTATATCCAACAAGCCAAGAATATGTGCAGCTGAATGTAACAGTTTGTATGTGAGTAGAGAATGAATTAAATGAGAACACCAAAAACAAAAGAGAAGTGTAAAAAGTATGCAGTTTTTTACCTGATTTATTGAACTTGTACAGCAATTAAAAGATATTTATAGGGTCAACCAGGATTTATAATCATAAGAAACCTTTAACAACATATGCTAAGAAAGGTGATACAGTGTTGATGGAAAATTAAAAAGGGAAGTAGAAAAAGAATTAAGAACCACAAGAATTAAGGATGAATTATGAATTATAAGACAATGGAATGCATGGCCGTCACCCAAAAGAAACAGCCAAAGGCGTGAGTTACACATTGAACATCAGAATCAAGCAGTTACACAAATACAACATTATAGGAAGGCAATAACAGACAACAGTAAGTACATAGCAATCCAAAAGTGTATAAGAATAGTGAATGATAATTTTCATAAATCAAGCACAGTATTAAAGGATCAAAGAAGAATTCTTTTATGTGCCATGTCCCTTCAGGATGTAGGCGATCATGGCCCTCCACATTGTCCTGTCTCTTGTTGCTCTTAATAAGTTTTGTTATTTCTCCCAAATCCTGTTCTACCACTCAATTACTCAAGCTCATATGTTATGCACTGCTTTCCTTTGTCCCTCTTGCCCTCAATCTGTCGTGAGTATCAGATTTTTCAAACCCTCCTTCCTCATTACATGCCTCAGAAATTTCAACCGCTTCTCTTCCTGATGTTAAGTATAAGTTTCCTTTTTGTTCCCATTTTCTCCAAAACCTCATCATTGCTCACATGTTCAATACATGGTATCCTCATCAGCATCTTTCTGTAGAACCACATTTCTCTTGCTTAGTGATGCACTCGATGTAATATCTAATCTCCTATATGAATACTGGCCAATTTTCTCATATATGAAGAAAAATCTTTAAGCGACATTGTTCAGTCACAACAGTAAAGCATCTCTATTGTTTTATTTTACTTTGATTTTACTTCAGGTATATTTTAGGTCAGTCACTGCTTTGACCACTTTCTCTTCAGCTCTTAGAAAGTACCGGAGCCAGCAGAATAAGCTAAAAGCTTAATTCATGTGGTTCCTACTTTTTCTATCTTTCAAGTCCTATCCACAAATGATATCATTGCCAGTATGTAATTTTTTTATCTTTCTATAAATGTTGAACTCTTAATATTCCATTATTATTTGAACATTTATTTGCTGTAACCATTTTATTGGTTCCAATTCTCTATGGGAATGATTGCAAAACACTTTCACCCTCCCCAATTTATAGGCAGAAGCACACAAATGCATGCTGGGATTTCTTCCTAAGCAATAAAACAGGCCAGTTATAGTTTTCCTATGACTCAGTCCCGGTCTGTCGTCTTGAAGTCAGAAAACTATGTTCGCTTATCCAAATTTGCTCTAGTGTGTCAACCCCAATTCTTAGTTTGTGAACTTTTCCCATATTACTGTTGCTTTGCCTTGCATATCTCATTTGTTTGCTTTATATTAGTTTTTGCTCTGTTTTTTCTTTTTCTTGTTTACTGCAAACTTTGTCAATTCTGTTTATTGGTCAGTTCTGCTATTTATTTACATTTAACATTAGCCACTCACTACACATTTTATATACATTTATTTTGCTAGTTATATTTCATCATAACTTCATTAAACTTTCTTTATTTCAGTAGACTAAATGTAAATGTTAAACATAATTCCTGTCAGTAAAATACTTAATACCCTCTTATGTCATCTAGAACCTGGCCCTTAAGTTATGTTCAGTGTTTAGCCTGTCATATTTATTTACCTCATCTTTTATTTATCTTTTTTGTTCTGTTATTCTAACTAATCTCAAGTCTGTATTTCTTTCTTTCTCTAGTTTCACTCTTTTGGCTTTCAGTAAACATGCTGATGAACAGGACTGTCTTCAGAGTTTTGATTGCTATAAGGCCTTTATCTGAGGTATAGACATGTATTGGAGGCAATACAGACATAGATATGGTTTTATTAATGAATGCTGAGAATACCATAGACAGAGCAGAAGTTTTAAGGTTTTTATGGAGAATAATAGCGAAAAGAAAACTTAATAACAATCAAAGAGAGACTTTAATGTTTGACACAGAATGCAAAGACAGCAGTTTGGAAAAATTAATACATACAGTGAATACTGAAAGCAAGGCAAACAGAGAAGCAAATAGATGAATGAACAAGAACCACATTTTCTGTTGTCTGTTATTACATTACTAAGATTGAATTGCTACACCTGCTTGATTCTGCTGTTCCCAATGTGTAATTCATGCATTGGGTTGTCTCTTTTGCTGACCACCATATATTATATTGTCTTACAATTACCACAAAGTAGGATCACAAAATAGAAAGTATTTCTGAGAGCAACAAAGAAAGGAATTTGTGGAGAACCATGATCACCCATATCATGAAAGAGCAGGGTATATATAAAAAAAGGTTTTAAAATGACATATGAGAAAGTTTTAATAGAAATGTTCAATATTTCTATTTTAATTATTTTCAAATGTTCTATATTTTGATTTCATTTATTATTCATGTAAATTTGCATTTAATGATTTTAGAATAATACAATTTTTAGAGAGAAGTATGAATATTTATCAATTTATATATTTTATATTTATCTGAAGCTATAATTGTTTTTTGACTCTTCCTATTATGCACAGATTTCAACAGAATCAAAATATGAGGCATATACATAATTATTTCCAAAATTTTACATGTGCCTAATATAATCCATATACAAGTTAAACTCAAATTTTTGCCAAAAAAGTGGGTAAAAACACATGGATATGTGTGTATCTGGGTGATAATTTCCCAGAATCATAAAGATGTTAAGACTTGTTTGCTTAAAAATGCCCAACATTTATATATTTTTTTTATTACAAAACATACAATATCTAAACAAGCCTTATATAGATGTTGATACCCTATGGCAGGATGGCCAAGCCTGCTTAACTCAAGAACCACCTATGATAAATTTCAGCTGTTTAAAAGCCATACAACATAAACAAAATTTACAGACAGATATGTTAAATACATATATGCAATAATATTTATGTAAGTATACAGACTTAAAAACTTAATTTGTTTATAAGTTTCAGTAATCCCAAAGTACACACTATATATATATATATATATATATATATATATATATATATATATATATATATATATATATTACACACACCAAATGTTTTCACAATCCTGATTGATGACTCATTCTATTTCTGGAACATTACCTCCTCCCAGAATTTAATTACAAACTTGAATTCATTTTTAGATCCCAGTCCTCCTATAATTCCAAACACGCTCCTGACCAAAAATTTAAGACCACTTGAAATTTTTTTTAAAAAGACTGTTTTTCATGGAAAAATTTTTAACATTTCTTACTTAAGGTTACTAATTTTATAATCTAAAAGGTTATGTAGACAAAAAATTATAATCTGAACATTTTATTGAGAAATTGACATTTTTATAAAATGACGTGTTTTATACTTGATCAAAATTATAAGACCAGAGACAAAAATTCTACGAAATTGTACAAAAAGTGTATGAAAACATTCAACAGCCAAATTTAATAATGAGTTCTACCTCCACTGGTTTTGATGACTTCAAAAATTCTTTGGGGTATGCTAGAAATTAGTGTTTCCATTAAGCTGCGAGAATATTGCTCCAGCTTCTGAAGATAACTTCAAAGTTCATTTTTTGTTGAATATTGTCTGCCATTTTGATAAACATCTCTTGTTATCCATCCTCAAACATTTTCAATTGGGTTCAAGTCCGGTGAGCATGCAAGATGTCTGAAGAGATGGACCTTATTTTTTGTAGAAATGTCAAGGTCCGGCATGCAGCGTGGATTGTAGCATTATCCTGTTGGAATAACCATCCATCCCCACACAAATAATGGCCCTCCGTCACCAACGATGCTTTTTGTAGCATGCTAGCATAACCAGCTGCTGTCTGACAACCCTGCACCATCTGGAGCTCCATCGTCCCTCTGTAAGAAAAGGCACCCCATACCATTAGGGACCCTCCACCACTATGATGTGTGGAGAAAATTTCAGGAGGCATGTTTTTGTTATGCCAATATCGTTGGAAGCTATCAGGACCATCTAGATTGAATTTTTTCTTATCAGAAAACCGGACTTTCTTCCACTTCTCAATGTCCCATGTTTGGTATTCACGACCAAACCTTAAACGGTTCACTTTGTGACGTGAAAGCAGCCGAGGAATTTGTTTGTGCTTTTTATTTACCTTGACTTTTTGTCGTGTCATCTGATGGTTACTGGACTGTAATCAGCATCTGTGGCTGCCTTAATTTGACTAGAAGAAAGTCCACTGACTTTCACAACAACCCGTCTTATTCTCCTACTCTATGCCGGAGAAATTGTTTTGGTCCTACCAGTAGACTTTGCGTTTCCATAATTCACACTGTCCTTTAGAAAGTTGCAAATCACAGTTTTACTATGATTTACCTTAGCTGCAATCGCCCGCTGTGACAAACTTTGATTATGGAAATCTAGAATTCGAGCACGCTCAACTTCAGTAAGTTTGCTTGCTTTAGGCATGGTGACACCTTTACGCAGTGATTGCTAATCACTAACTGAACTAAAAACATTGGAATTACCCTAGATCTAGCAATTTATACCCCCCTGGTCTTATAATTTTGATCAAGTGTAAAATGCCTCATTTTATAAAAATGTCCATTTCTGAATAAATTGATTGGATTATAACTTTTTGTCTACATAACCTTTTAGATTATAGAATTAGTAACCTTAAGTAAGAAAAAGTTTATAATGTATCCATGACTAACAGTCTCTTATAAAAAATTTTCAAGTGGTCTTAAATTTTTGATCAGGAGTGTATTTCCATGGAACTGCATATTAAAGGTCAAAAAGTTGCACATGGCTTGAAAGCTGCAGTTTGGCCACCTTTGCTATACAGTAACCAATGTTTGTTTTTGGTTGTTAAAGACTCATGGTAAGTGAATTCTCTGATACTTTTTTTTTTAATTTTACTTAAAACTTCTATCTGAAGCTTTCAACATTTGGTTCTAAAATCTTTTTTAAAGTCTTATGCTCTTGCTGAGGAAATGAAAAAATATTGTTTTGACTTCTTAAAGATCACCAGAAACAACATAGCAATACTGTAAAACATTATCAGAAAAATGTTATGATTGAAAAATAATACATATGTATATATAATCGGGTGTAACTGCAAAATTGTCCAGATCATGTTAAAGCATAATTGTCCATCCCACAAAATGTTTATTATCTAAAAACCACTAAACTAATGAAGTTTCTTTTTTCCAGGTTTACAGATAAGATGTTTATCTTGATACTATTGTCATAAGACCACTTAAAAGCCCTTTGAGTTATTCAGCTAGAAAGAGAACAGGTTAAAACCGTTTTGTATCAACCCCACTGTCTTCTCAACTGAGCAATAGCAAGAAGAAAAAAATCATTCAGGTCATCAGTAATGATGACCACATTTATACTCTGGTTTCCATCTTCAAAGTCCATTCAAGAACCATTAAGAGAATGGTAAATAAGTTTAAAAATGAGGTAAGAGTAGAGAGGAAAACTGGATTGGGAGGTCACATCAGGAAGAGGGATTATCATTTCAACTTCGAGCTAAAGAGATCAATTAGAAAAGATACAACTCAATTCATAAGAAGTTTGGCATGTGGGAGAGGAGTTTCAGCTATGACAGTCCAAAGAACAGTGAAAAAAACTTGAAAATGAAATTGTACCTGAAACGTGTGAGCACAAAGTCAGAAAGTTAGGTTAAAGAGGGTGAAGATCATCTTAAATAAGTTGGAAAATGATCCTGGAATAATATATATTTGAACATTATTTCAGTCCTTCATGAGCTTCTGATCCTTAGCTATGATTAATTAATGATGAACATGTCCTTTTCATTTATGATTGATTTCATCATGATTCTACTGTTAAGCTTGGAGAGTAATTATACATTCTTATTGCTCAAAGTAGAGTCCAATAGGGTTATAAAAACCTTGGAGAATTCCAGTAAGATATCTTTAATCATTTCTAAGATACAATGGTTCAAAGCTTAACATAACAATTGGACAATTTTGCTGTTACACATGGTGTGTGTGTGTATATATATATATATATATATATATATATATATATATATATATATGTGTGTGTGTGTGTGTGTGTGTGTGTGTGTGTGTGTGTGTTTAAATTTTCAAGACCAGAGATTGTCACAATTATACATTGATTCATTTGGACCAGTTTTCACATCTTTTCTTTTTAATCACTTTTCATCTCACATTTTGGCAAGAACTTTCACCTCCTGTACCCATGGCTTCAAGTCCCATGCCCTCAGGAACAGTGAGGGGGTGCACTGATCTGATCTTGTGCCCAATGAGGGACTCTACTGTTGAACTGGCCAGCCAAACATCCTCCACACCATTGCTTGGAGCCATATTCACTGGTTTGGTCAAGTCCTGCAACAAATTCTAGAACCAAATGCTAAAAGTTTCAGATAGAAATTTTAAGCAAAATTAAAAGAGAAAAAAATATCAGAGAATTCAATTACCTCTTCAACCCACCATCTACAAACTGGAGACAACTTCATGGCAGACCAAACAGTTGCTGGAAGGACATCATCTGCCAGGACTTCCGGCAGATTAATCTAGCGCTGGGGGATATTCTGATGCTCTGCCAAGACTATGTGGGCTTTCATGGACTCAATGACTTCATGAGATTTAGCAGCAATAGTCACTCAATTATCCAGCCTTCCTCAGTTATCTGCTGTATTTGATAACCTTCCAGGAATACTGATAAAATCCTTCATTTAAGCAATCAAAACAATTTCCTGAAAGTCCAGTAAGGCATGACCAGTCAATTAAAAAACACAATTATAAGTTCATTTGGTTAAATGAAAGTATAATAAGTAGGATGGCAAGTTCTCCGTAATATGGAAAAAAAAAAAACAAAAAAAAACACGGAAATAAAGTAGAAAATGGAAAACATGGAAATAAAGTAGAAAATGGAAAACATGGAAATAAAGTAGAAAATGGAAATAAAGTAGAAAATGGAAATAAAGTAGAAAATGGAAATAAAGTAGAAAATGGAAAACATGGAAATAAAGTAGAAAATGGAAAACATGGAAATAAAGTAGAAAATGGAAAACATGGAAATAAAGTAGAAAATGGAAATAAAGTAGAAAATGGAAATAAAGTAGAAAATGGAAATAAAGTAGAAAATGGAAATAAAGTAGAAAATGGAAATAAAGTAGAAAATGGAAATAAAGTAGAAAATGGAAATAAAGTAGAAAATGGAAATAAAGTAGAAAATGGAAATAAAGTAGAAAATGGAAATAAAGTAGAAAATGGAAAACATGGAAATAAAGTAGAAAATGGAAAACATGGAAATAAAGTAGAAAATGGAAATAAAGTAGAAAATGGAAATAAAGTAGAAAATGGAAATAAAGTAGAAAATGGAAATAAAGTAGAAAATGGAAATAAAGTAGAAAATGGAAAACATGGAAATAAAGTAGAAAATGGAAAACATGGAAATAAAGTAGAAAATGGAAATAAAGTAGAAAATGGAAATAAAGTAGAAAATGGAAATAAAGTAGAAAATGGAAATAAAGTAGAAAATGGAAAACACTGAAAATCAGAGAAAACAGGATTTTTGCTACTAAAAAATAAAATATTCTGACAGTAAATCATAAAATTCCCGAGCTGGAACTCGACAGAATCATTATTTTGCATAAATTTGCAATACACGGCAAAGTCAGTCACTTACATATAAATGCTATAACCTATATTGCTGCAACATGTCATTCTATAAATAACATGGGGCCCATAACCTAATTCATGATATTAACATGGTCAAACCAGTCATTGCTGGTTGCCACAGAGTAAATACCATGTGCGATATTAGCATATGAATAGCGTGGCACATGCTGTCAAGGGTAATAAAAATAAAATTAGATTTTTAAATGCCAGTTTGATTATCTTTCACAATGAGTCTATAAAAAGCTAGCAAACCTGGTGGGTGCACACTTTCAGCAAAATACAGAGCTGAGGAGCCAGCATTCCATGAGGAACTTTTTACCATGATAAATTATTTTGCAGTTTTTATCAACACACTATAGATTGGACTTGGGGACACACTTGTGAATCATCAGAAATCACTGAAGCACAAAAAAAATTAAAGATGCTTATATAAGTAGGCTATATATTTGTATATTTTACTGTTTGCTATATATTTGCATGTTTTATTGTTTACACACAAGTCTGTTTTCCACATGTTTTTATGATTTTGAAACAAAAACAGAAAATTGAAATTTACTGTCATAGAAGAACACAGAATTTGACGTTTTAGAACACGGAGAACTTGCCATTCTAACAGTGATTCCCACCAGGAAACGGCAGATGGTTTGAACTGAATTTAATGTCAATAAGGAACCTTTCTTCTAAAAGAAGTTAATATGTACTGGGCTCACCCTATGAGATACAAAATTAGACCTTGCATTCAGTGTCACACAAACACATCAGAGTAGCCAGGTGCATTAGAGAGTTTAACTGGAAGGTGTGCTGATCTGCATCTCACAGTATGTCAAGTAGCTCCCCCCTACATCTAGACAGGTAGTTGATTGAGCTCTGCTTAAAATATGATGCAGGGTTGGAATCACCAGGATTGGGCACATTTTCTTATCTCAAATGAGGAGAAAACAGATACTATGCTTTCATCCTAGCCAAAAAACAGTGACAGATATTGGTTATATACAATGAATGCTGAAAGGTTTTTTTTGCCCTGAGAAATTTTACAAAAGAAGTGCTTCAGCAGTTAAGCATAAGATTACTAATTTTGAAAAGTGGGTCAAGCCAAGAACCTTTCAGCAACCCCCCATATGGAAGAATTATTTGTACAAACATTTTTGTTCTTTTAGCAGCACTGACAGTGTTGATAGCAGACATGGAAGGAAAACTACAAAAGCTCCTACAGAAGTTAGTGAAGGAAAGCAAGAAGGACTAAACATACACTACAAGACAGAAACAAAGAAAAGAGTACTGAATTGTTACATGATATGTTTTCCTATATGCCAGTGAATGCTGGACAATCGTCTCAAAGCTGAAGAAGAGACTTGAAGCAACAGAAATGTGGTTCTACAGAAGGACATTGTAGATACCAAGTGAGACTTTAGAGAAAATGGAAAGAAAAAGGTAAGTTACACTTAACATCAGGAAGAAGCAGTTGAAATTTCTGGGACACATAATGGGGAAGGAGGGCTTAGAGATTCTGATACTCACAGGACAGATTTCGGGCAAGAGAGACAGAGAAAAAAAGGCACATAACATACATGATGAGCTTGAGTAAATGGATGGCAGAACAGGGTTTAGGAGAATTACAAAAAGACAAAATTTATTAAGAGCTACAAAGAACACAAAAATGTGGAGAGCCATGTCACCTACGTGCTGAGGGAACATGTTACATAAAGAAGAAGATTAACCTTTATATTCTGTCATTTTTTCTTTTACATAGGCTTTTTATTTTTCATCCCCTTAAAATTCTTTGCTTTGCATTTAGCCATCATCTAAGTATTAGAAGCATAGATAAGTCAAATAGCAGACATAGAGACAGAAGAGCGTGTCAACCTTCACATATGTCTCAGGTGTTGCAAAGTTCAAAGAAACAACACAAGAAACTCATTTATCTCAGATATCTATGCTGTCTCAGCTCATCGCCTCACCTGAAAAGCTGAACTAAAAAAATGATAGTAAATTTGTGTCTTGGTTAACCAAAATTAGAATATACAAAAAGCATTTTCTGTTGATGTGTGTCAGTAAGAAACTCTGCTGTTAATATACTGTATTGATTATTACATGTGCCCATGAATAATCAGGAAAATCTGTATAAATTAAAATTTGATAAAACAAATTCTATACTCATCCATTTACTCAAGCTTGCTAGGTAAGTTATGCAGCATTTTCCTCTAACTTGCCTTCAATATATCTTGTGAGTATCAAATTTTCCAAGCCCTCTTTCCTCATGCATCCTAGAAATTTCAACTCTTTCTGATGTTAAGTATAGCTATATATCTTGTTAAATGGAAATATCTGTGTTGTCACAAAAAATTGTTTCAGACATCTATTGTGTTGATGATTATCAGCTAAGTGAAGTGGACTTCACAAGGACCATGGCAAATGACACTGACAAATAGGGTCACTGAATGAAGCTAGAGCTTGATAAATTACTTTTTTTCTTTTTTTTTTTTTTTAGAACAAGATGACAAGACAAGGAACAATGCTCTCTATAAGACAGTGGTCACTACAAGTGGAAAGACCACCTCATATCACTACAGGGATGGACTGTTCACATCCCCTTGCCTGTGCTTCATCTCTACCTCGTCCATCTACAGCAGTAGGTTACAACCAGAATAAAATATTACTACTACAACAGTCTCATGGTTTTATTTTGTGGGTAACAAGGTGGTCAAAGAGTTATTTTTAAGCCACAAGTGTTTGACTGGAAGAAACTGCACTGAGAACAAACCTGGTGTTTGGTTTGAGCTGCAAAACTAAATAAGTGTCCTTTCATTTCCATTTTGTCTAAAACTTCATCACTGCTCACATATTCGGTCTATGGTATTCTCAGTATACTCCTGAAAAACCACATTTCTATTGTGTCAAGGAGATTGCCCAGCATTCACTGCCATATAGGAATAGGAGAACTGGTATTTCATAACAATTCAACACTCTTGTTTATTTCTAAAGACATTCTTTTCTGCTTCTTACTATTTTGCCTAGTCTAATGCACCTTCAGATTTTAGTGTCACATTTTCCATCCCCTGCTAAAACACTTCCCAGATTTTTAAATTATTGTACTTGTTTGATTTTGCTATCTCCAATTTGTAATTTCCATGTTGAGCTGTTCCTTTTGCTAACAACCATGCATTCTGTCTGTTTTCAATTGATTAGTCTTTGTTTAGTCTTTTCTTCACACTTTTATTAATTATTAATGAAACAACATTCCAACTAAGCAGAAACTAAATTAACCTTTACAACTCTGCATTAACTTTTGGTGTTGTATCCCTTGGGTCTACATTATTTTGGGGTGTGCTAAATTTTTGAATGACAGGTATATTACTAGCACTGTAACTTTTAGGGTTTTTAAGATATTGTTATAAAATTTTCAGGGTATTTGCATGAAAGGATGTAGAAAAATGTACACATTTTTTTACTGTACATAATAAATTTTGAGGAAAAAAATACAAAACTAAAAAAAAAAAAATTAGTTGAATAACTTCATCAGATAAGAAAAAGGGTGAAAAACATCTACCTCACTAGCTTCTTGAATAACTTTTGTAGGTCCAGGAGTATAGGAACACTCTGGTAGCCACAGGTGATTGTATGCTTGTGATGGCTTGAAAATTCCTCCTTCTTGGCCGGAATCACTTTCAGTCTCACTGTCATATACATCACCAATATCTACATGGGTAAATCTCAAAAATTCTTTGTTCCTCTCACTGTCCATGAAAAGTTCCTCTATCAATGTAACAGATCCATGCCTTGCCCTGAGGGCGGCCATTGTAATCGAAAAACAAATGTTTTTAAAAGAACTTAGTAATTTTATCAGTGAATTTTAACAATTTCAATTAGAACAAAATGACTGACATCCAGCCATTCCAACTTCATATCACAAGCATAATGGATGTCATTTCCAGAGTAATAGGTTATTTTTAGGAATGTACTTTCCCTTTGAAACAAAGCCCTGTCACTTGGTGAACATGTTCGCCTGGAGAATTTGAGAAAGAATATTGCCAGCAGACATGTACACTTTCAGAGTTGTAATGATTAAGTAGAATTTAGTCAACTTATACTTTACCTATTTAAAACTTTTTTTTTTAATCATTTCACCCCAAGCAAGGCAGTAATGCTACTAGTATGCAGGGGATTACAGGGAGATAATGTGAGAGAGAAGACTGAGTATAGAGAGGAATGGGGAAAGGACAAAAGATGAACAGGGCTCAAGAAGACAGATGTTGATTGATGTTGCATTGAAATTTTTGAAGATTGTAGTTATCAGAGAAATAAGGAAATGGAAGGAAGTTTCACAGGTGAGAAGTACAAAAAAAAAAGAAACTTATAAAATTATGCTGCAAAGTTTCATCTATCATCTATAATAAAGTATTTAAATTTTAATTTTACATTCCAAGACATGGTTACAAATACATCTGCATAAAATATATATGAAAAATACACATGAAAAGAAAGAAAAGAGATTCATTTCGTGTCTTTCAAGACATTCACTACTATGCAAATCAGATCTTAGGATTTGTTTAGTTATTCATCAAAAATTTAAGTCACTTTATTTTGTGTTCATTCACATTTTATTCTTTCTCATTCACAAAAAATATTGCTTTTCTGTTCTTTAAAAAAAAAAAAAAAAAAAAAAAAAAGGAGAGAATGTATTCTCACAAGAAATCTTACACATTTATAAGTCTACCATTTATTCATGCATTGCATATTGCTGCCACATCTGGTCTGGTGCTTCAGCTTTGTATTGAGAGATTCCTGATAAAGTTCAAAGAAGAATTTTCAATGTTATTGGTCCTGACCTAGCACCTTGGTTTCAGTCACTCTCCCACCACTGTAGAATAGCTTCCTTGTGCCTTTTCTATAAATGTTTTCATGATAATTATTCAGATGAGCTTCCTTCTTTGGTACCTAGACTTTATGAATTTAAGCACACTATTAGATTGACAGAAAGATCATTTTACAGTTGAAATTACTAGATGTAACCATAAGTTCTATGCTAATAGTTTCTTTTCCCTGAACTCTCACTTATGGAACTCTTGCTTGCCAGTCAAATTTAATTTTCAAAAATTTAAATGCAATGTCAATTATTATCTTCTGTCTCAATTCCTGTTCAATGTTTTTCCTTTTGTTATATTCTTTCACACTCAATAATGCCTTGCATCTTAGTTTCTTTATTGCCTTGCTTGGGGTAAAATGATTATATAAATAAAGCATAAAAAAGGTAAAATCTAGATAATAAACAAAACTAATTTTCTGTCTATCACACATGGTCTGTGTGTAACTTTGCATGCACTGATGTATGTGCTGTGTGTAAGTAACTTACATGTGCTTGTACCATTTAATTTACACAAACATGTGCTCAGTCACATAATTCGACTGAGTTTGAAATAAGACATTCCCTTCTCATTCTATCTGGACAAGTCCTACACTGGGCTGAGTAGTTTTATTTTTTTTGTTCACAAGTTGAGTCAAACAATTAACTACTTACCTCCACAAAGTTACAAACATTCCAAATGCCATGGTACAATAACCTTGTGGATTAATTGTTAGCTCATGAATTTATTGGCATAGTGATTTTGAGTTCAATCCCTAGTCCAGGTAGTACAGGCTTAGATTCAGTGGAAAAAGGACAAGCAATAACTGAGTCGTACAACCCAAGACCAGATATCTCTAGATATCTATTCCTGTACATTAAATAAAATTTGAGTTCAAAATTCCCTAAAGGTCATTCATATTGACAGACAGCTGAAGAATTTTTCATTGGTTGATTCGTTTTCTACAGTCTATCAACCTTTTGCAGGTTATTTAAAGCCAGAAAATATTTTTAGATTGTAAGATTTTTTTTTTTTTAATTAACTCATAGCTCCGGGGGAGGGGGAGTGATGGATTCATACTTTTCCCAAGGGTATTTGTGTGTAAGTGAATATAACAAACCCAATGGGAATTGGAACTCAGCTCTACAATTAACAATTCTGAGCCATTATACCACCCATTGCTACAAGTTATAGCAAGTACCTCTAGTATGAGATATGACAAAAAAAAAAAAAATCCAACACCAAACTGGCACACACAAAAATATCTCAACCATGAAGCTTTCAAGAATGGGTAACTCGTCTAGTAAAATGGATTGCAACAGAAGATATACAAGTTGATTTGTTTCTTGAAATCTTCTCTAAGCTAGATGCAATCATATTTGTAATTCCAGACATTAGAATGATTAATATATTGCACAAGAAACAGCCCTGACAATTCATTTTGCAATAACTGATATGCTTCCTTCCAATAGATGAATAAAATATTTACATCTTAACTGCATGTAAAATAAATGAAAAAATAAATAAGAAACACAAAATATTTACATTGTAAGAAAAAAACGAATTATAACCTTTTTTAAGGGGTAGGTGAATACCATTCCAGAAATTACTGGCCCTATTGCCTGTTGACAAATATTGACACATGAAGGACTGAAGTACTATTAATGTTTTGTTTTTTTAATCTAAGTGAGAAAAACAATATTCACAAACAAAACCTAACCAGAGATTACTCATATCCAGAACTGCTAACGGATTTGATATATGCTCTCCTTCCTGAAGCCAGTTTTGTTAGTTTTTAGCTTCCCTTGAAGCAACATGACAAGAGAGGTCTGGACCTTCCTCTTTCAAACAAACAGAGCAAGACACTGACATATATACGAGTCATCCAGTGTCAAATATGAAATAAATCAACACTATCTTTTGGCATGAGTAAAAATAAACAGTAATATCCAGAGTTTTTTTTGTTTTTTTAAGCTTTTCACCCCAGGCAAGGCTGGAAGCCACTAGCATGCAAGGGGTTACAGAGGATTTGGAGCGAGAGCAAATAGGAGTGTTAGAGGAAAGGATGTGGAGAAGGATAGAGAATAGATCAAGGCAACTGGAGATGTCGATTGACGTTACACTTGAATAGTTGGAGATCATAGTCATCAGGGAAACAGGAATGAGGAAGGGAGTTCCATAGGCGTGAGGTGCGAGATATGAAGCTATTGGAATAGAAGAGACGTCTACATTTAACAGTTTCAACAGTGAAAGGGTGGGAACAGGATGCCAGCCTCGTAGGACGCTTGAATTCATGGAGCCTGGGAACTAGCGATAGCAGCTCATCGGAGCAATTACCATGGAAGTATTTATAAAAGAGACAGAGTTGGAAAAATGATGATTTTACAGCAAATAAAAAAAATGTGTTTTTAACACTGATTGATCGTGGAGATTCTAGAATTTAATATTATTTTTGCATATCAAATTCATAAAAGTAGTATGAACTAATGAAGTTAACCCGTTCTCTTTAAATGTACTTGGGGTTCAGACAGGTGAAAAAGTAAAGTATAAGGTGGCCACTGAAAAACTGAAGGGTTTGAAAAAAAATCATAACTTGTTTTCAATCTTTTTTTTTTTTTTTTTGCAGGCTATAGAGCATCGCTTGGAGATTAAAATGGTTACACATGATGTCCAGCAACAATAATGTCAGAGTAAATGTTTCCATACAAGATTCAAATGGTCCAAACTTTACTATCCCAAGATACTCATGTGTTTGTAAAAGTTATTTTTGTTTTATATCATTCAGTCTTTCAGTGTCCACCCTGTATAATAACTTGACCAGTGACATGCATCAAGTATGGCAAATATGACTTATACCCTGGTGCCAAGAAGCAGTTTCTATTAAAGAAAGTCCAAATTTTTTTTTTTTTTCATTAAATGTACAATGCTTTTGATTATCATCGGTGAGAAGCACTAGGATGGCCAAATTTTTTAAACACATTATTAGGAGGGAAAATATATGGGTCAAGGCAAACTATGTCAGCTTACACTGCAAAGTATACAGAAAGAAGAATCTGTAAAAAAGAAAACTTCATTTCAGCCAATCATAAACTAATTTGCATCAGTGAAATCAAGGAAGGTGCAGTTATGTTTGTCATATTGCATCATAATTTCTTAATTAAAAAATTAATGAGCCTAAATTGTATTTCCCAGCCTATATTATGGTACTTATTTAAAAGACGGGTGTCACTATGCCAGAGTTTGGACTTTTAGTGCTTGCTAGAGGTGCTATTTTTCATAAATATGCTCCTACCCAAAACTAGGGCAGAGGAGGTAGATTTAAGTATCAAACTTTACACATTATATACCCTGGATAAAGCCTAGAACAAAAACAATGCAGGGGGAAAAAAATCAATATTATACAATACAAAACCTCTTTTTACATTAGTCAATTGTTTTTTGGTTTTTTTTATTGCATTCATCTTACATATAGAGATGTGTTACTATATATATATATATATATATATATATATATATTTATTTTAGAGTTGGTCAGTTTGGCAATTTATGTTTTGGTATTGGTTTCCGGTATTGTTTTCCTTGATACCACGGTTTTTAATTTAGTATTTTGCTTTCTAAGGAAACCATTCATTTTCTTGTGTAATGATAGCATTTCCAGTCGATATTTGATTTCATTTGAGATTGATAAATTTGCAACTTAATCTGTTCAACTCGCAATTTCTCGTGTATTTCTGGTCCAATCTTAAAAATATTCACATGACTGGAAAGAAAATAATCTTTCTAAATATGTAATTTGTATGTGCTTTTATTCATTGAATAATTTTTTTTTTTACAGCAAGTTAAAATGGTATTTTGCTATGAATAGCCAAAAAGGCAAAATATGATTTTTTTTTTTGAGACTAAATTTTACACGTTACTTTGTTTTGCAAAATCAAAGTGACCAATCTTTATCAATATTCTTGAAATTAGAAGACAACTTAAACTACAACCAGGAAGATGTCCATTTCTTCTCTGACCTGAGGAAGTGAATTCCTTCAAAAATTATCAAGTAAGCAGAAAAAAAAAAAAAAAAGTGGCAATTCTTTTCTGGTATGCCAGTCAACTATTATTGGGGTTTTGCAAATAAATTTCTTCTAAACAAGCAAAATCAAGGAGTTACTTTTCCCCTAAATAAATTTGTTTTTATCTAGCAAATACAACTAAAATTAAATATTGAAAATAATTAAAAGCTTCTAATTTAATTTTTAGAATGTGTAGATTTCCAAATCTGCAAGTATCACCTGTTCTTTTTTTAGATAGTTTTAAAATGTCTATTTTAATCATTTTATCTTAATTAAGTGTATTATTCACCAGATAAAACCATAAAGATATTTATAAAAATAAAATGAATTAATTTTCCTGGTTTAGAAAAATTTTATAGGCAGAACACCCACCGAACACTAGTCACTAAAAAAGAATAATTTTTACTTTGAGTTTTTAAAAAAAAAAAAAAAAAAAATAACTTGCAGTTTTGAAAATATACACATTTTAAAACCGAGATTAAAACTTTATTTTTTTTAATATCTAATTTTATTTGCTAGATAGAAACATAATTTGATTTGTAGAAAACAGGGACTCACATATCTGGAAATATACACATCTTAAAAATGAAATTAAGAACTATTTTAATTATTCTTAATATCTAATTTAGGTGCAATCTCTAGATAAAAAACAAATTTATTGGTAAATTTTCACTTTGTTTCCCCGAGAGGTAATATCCCTTCAAATTTTACCAAATAGTCTTATTTCCATGCAAATGTACATGCTGAACTCAAATCAACAATTAGATCATGAAGAAACCTACCTTTTTGGATGTTAACAACCAGAAAAAAATCTGGCTTCTTCTCGGTCTTTCGTCAGCCCTTACCGGCTTATTGAGAAGTAAATCACTGCGGAAAGATTTTTGGCACAATTATAAAATTTGGGCCTATTTACTTTCTTTACAGAAATTCCTTGCAGAAATCACTACGCGCTTCCGTAAAGTGATTTTTTTTTTTAAAGAATAACAAAGTAATTTTTTTTTTTTTTTCAAGAAGAAAGTTAACTTTCAAATATATGAAAATATCGACAAATAAAAGAATAACAAAGTAAGTAGTACAGTAAAGCATTTTTTTAATAGTTAAAAGTTTCATATCTATGGAAAAAATGACATTGACAATTTTAGAAAAATGAAAAATTTGAAGGGATATTAGTGCTCGGGAAACAAAATGAAAATTTATAATGAAGTAGTTTTAGAACAGAAAACAAGCAATATATTGTTTTAAATAAGCAGTTCTGTGTCCCGATCTTTTAATTATACCCTTAGTCGTCCTCCATAGTCTTTCAACCGCGTCTGTGTGTGGATATTTTGGTCTGTGGAATCTACAAAATGGTTTATTTGCTTGTGCGTGTATCCGTGTTCCGGTATCCGACTATACGCTGACCAGCAATCACTGTAAATGATTGATTCTGGTCGGATGTGTTGCATAATCAAGGGGACAAGGGTATGGGCATCCTGGCTTCTCCTTCCCCACAATCAGACATAAGTGGTACCAGAAAGGTCTTCTTTGATACTCTTTCGATTCCGCCAAATAGCCAGGCTGTTTTCATTCGACATCCCCAGTTATATTTTCGTTTTGAGATAACTGTTTCATCGATTTCTACCTCGACACCGGGTCCACCCAACTTCTGCACATTTTCTAGCCAAAACTGGCACCCCTCACTGCAGAAGGAGTGCCAATTCACTGAAATTTTTTGCAATGTCCAAGTTTTCAAACATTATCCTGTGGCTCCAGCTAAGATCAAGGAAATGTGTTACAAAAGGTAGCACTTTCCACGCAGGCAAGCGTGACTTCTCCAAAAGTGTATTTTTCCTATCACTAACACTGAAGCCACATTCTGTTTTCCAATTGTTAGGACGATTTGAACTGCTAGGACTGAAGACAGGTTTTCTGTAACGCCATACTTTCTGGTTGGCATGCAACGAGCAAGGTGAATGGCATCGAGAGCATTCCACGGAGGACTGTAATATTCCGTGTAGTTGAAGAAATTCTACTGAAGCCTCTTCATTCATTCAAAAGCGTTGAAGTGCTTCATACATAGTGATGGAACAATTTGTGCAATTCGACATTTCTGCAGTAGCGTGTTATGTAGACGAGGATGTGAACAGTATTCGGATGAGCAAATAGACTGGCGTCAACCCTGCTGACAGATGTCCGTATCATGACTGGGGACCACAAATCACGACTTTTTATACACGCAAATAACTCTTATTTTTTTTCACTTGTTTTAACTTCGCAAGCCTGCGCAAAATTTTTTATTGACCAATCGAAAAATTTTAAATTTGCTTAATTTTTCTTTTCTCAGTTTTTAAGCCGCTTCCTGAGAAAAGAAAAATTAATCGTTCTCTCCCTAACCCCAAAAAGATGAGGGCAAAGTTTCACTCTCCCTAACCCCAAAGTTAATTAATCGTTCTCTCCCTAACCCCATTTCCTCGGGTAAAGTAAATTTTTGCGTATGCTCGCGAAACTTTGCATTGATCTTTTCTTTAGCTCTTAGCCAATGAAGCAAATTTAAAATTTTTCTACACTACACGCTACCGCAGCAATTTACCATAAAATTTAACATTAAGACGAAACTGGCAGCTATTTTTTTATTTTTACTCACTATTTTGTTGTTAACTTAATTTTACCACAAAAAGTCTTTTTTTTTTTAAATTGAAACAAATAGATTTCAGACGTCATGTCGTATTTCCTTTTTTCTTCATTTCTTTTGTAAACAAATAGATTTCATTTCATATTTATTTCTTAAAACTAGTCAATTAAATGTTTTTAACATTTTTGTTCAATCTTTTTTATCTTACAATGGTATAAATGTTGATAAAATTTCATTTTATTAACATCTGAAAGTCTTTTTCAATAACGTTTCTTTGGATATGGCCATTCAGTAGTGATATAAAAATGAAACCGAAAAAATTTGGTTTTTCAGTTAAACGGCACATCTTCTATAAATATATGTGTGTGTGTGCACGCGCACACAACTAAATGGAGAGCCCCACTATCTTAACAGTAGGTTATATAAATAATAATATTAAAATCTTACAACTGTCAATTTTCAAGATGTACCAAACCGACAGGAGAAAATGTATATTAGTATAGGACACTATGAAGCAACAACATTTCATGCTTGAATGCAATCTTCATGGCCTGAAGATTGCATGAAACAGACTGTTGCCTGTGGGTGTTGACCTCAATGTCCTCTTATAATATATATTAAACTAAACATGCTACCCCTGATTATGAGCACTTTTACCCATAAATATAGCATATAATCCTTCATGGTTCAGTAGGGAATTGTGTTAGTCTTTAGAAGAATAAATGCATTGAATAAAATAGTATTTTGGAATAATGCAATAATTAACTGAAATCTTTTTTTTTTCTTCTTCCTATTGATTATCTGCCTTCATTGAATATAAATAATTAAATGCACTGAAACAAATGATCAACATTTTGAACCAATTCTCTAATTGAAATTCTGCTGTCTTTATTTTCATTTCTGCAATGGCTGATTATGTGCAGAATGGCTAAATAGAATTTACTTACATTCAACAAGTTAACATTGTTTTGTCTTTAAATAATAAATCATTAGTCCTGATTATGTCTATTGATATTGTATTACCTCTGCCCTACTATGAGGAGAGAGGATTACTTGTATAAAAGGGGTTAGAATAACATTTACAATCCAAATAATGTGAGCAGTATACAAACAATGGCTATGAAATGACCAATCAAGAATTATAAACTCCTAATTAAAAAGTGATTGACCAATTAAAGAATTGCCTTAATTATAATTCTTTAATGTCAAACAATTTGCACCTGACAACCAACTGAAAAATAAACGAATAATTAAAGAATAACAAAGTGCAATCTTTAACTGAAATTTATTAATACAGGTGCAACATTGGTTTTTCAGCACTTGCAATGACGAAGAAGGAAAATAGAAAATCAAGATTAAAAATGCACATTATTTGCACAGAACTTGTCTACATCAAAAATAATCAAAGCAATATTATCTGAGGGCTCAAGATGAAGCATTTTGGTTTCAACAAATTATTCGGATTAATATCTTTATTGTTATTTATACTACTTACATTCTTTGGACAGTTGTGTTCATCTTTATTGTCATATTTACAATGTTTTGGCTGCTGTACACTCTCAAACTGAACCCTTTATTTTGTCCACCAGGGTAGATTGTTCTGAAACCGAGATATCCAGAAAAGAGATGGCATGTGGAACTAGACATTTGTTCAGACAAGAGGCTCTTCACATCCTCCAAATTCACTAGGTTTAGCATCTACAGATTTTTGATTTCTTTCAGTCACTGAAATGTTTCATAAGTGGCTGAATATTAAGAAACAAGTTAAAAAGAGTCTATCAAACTTTTTTCTTCTAGGAAATGGCTTACAGCCACATTATATTGAAACACCAGTTCTTGTACAATCACAAAAGTTAAGCAATGTCAAGCCTGGTCAGTACCTGGCTATTGATTAATTAGACTTGTTTCACTAAATCATTATCATCACAAAAAATAAAATTGTGTACAAAATATTTAGATTGATATGCTGCTAAACAAAAGCAAACAACTAACCAACGATCATTTGAAAAAATATTTATAAGAAAAAAAAAAACAAAGATTTGTCTATATTTCTAAGATGAGGTATTGTAAGTATTTACATTGTTCAGACTGTTGTCCTCATCTTTGTTGTCATATTTACAAAGTTTCTCCTCCCAGCTATGGGTTAATTAGTAAGACTTGTATCACTAAACCATTATCATCTCCCACCAAAATTCTTACAATCTAAAAATCTTTTCTGGCTTTAAATAACCTGCAAAGGATTGCTAAACCATAGAAAACCAATCAATCAATCAATTTTGTAAGGAAAACCCCAGATTTCTTTAAATGTGGAATCAAACATTTGCCAGCTTGCTGGACTATTTTTGATAAATAATTTTAAAATTTAGCTTACATTTGTTTTTATATCCTTTCTGGTGAAACACAATTACATTCCACACTAATATATTGAACTAAGACAATATGAGCACAAAACGAGAAGAAGGAATGAAGTTTTTGGAGATTAGCTTTATTTCACAATGGGTAATCCACTTCAAATATAATCTGAATAGTTTGCATCACAAACTGGAGTGATAGAAACAAATTTTATTGCCCAGAAAATAAATATATATATAAGAGGAAATTGGGAAAAAGAAAGCTGACTTACCTGATAAAATGAAAATTTAACTAAATGTCCATCATGGTAAATGGTTGGTTGTACAATCTCGTAGGAATGGTTATAATCCTTAATAAAATGTGATGTGTATATACTACTGCTACTTGTATTATGTATGTGTATGTCTGTAAAAAAAAAAAAATAAATAAATAAAAAAATTGTGATTTTTCCAAAGAAACTTATTTGAAAAAAATATAATACATTAAAAAAAGTTTCTGAAATATTTTTAGATCACCACTCTTCATGCAAAAAAATGTTAACACAACATGAACTTTTAAAAAATTACCCAGACTGCAGACACCATTAAATGGTATGATTTTATCTTTAAAGTGCAATCAAGAGGTTCTGTACACAAAGCTAGTCTCCAAGGCCATGGCAAATTGTCAAAAACTTAGATTTGTGTGGCCAAGACAAAGACTATCCTGTATAATACCATATAAGTGGTATTGGGTTTCAACATTAAAAAAAAAAAAAAAAAAAAAAAAAAAAAAAGAAATTAATCATTTCACACCAAGCAAGGTGACAATGTCACTAAAAGGAGAGAAAAAAAAAAAAAAATGAAACCTTAACGCACATGCATAAACATTCTCTCATGGAGTTACTCAAACACCAGTAAGAAACCATTATGTGAACTGTCTGATTATCATATTCTCAATGACCAAACAAGTATATTCTTCATATTGGTTGGTGGGGCTCTTTAACCCATAATTGGAGGTTTTGAATTCAGAGTTGTCCCTCTCCTAGACTGGTTGTCACCCAAAACTATCCGACCCAGTCTGTCCTGACATTTATCCATCCATCGCTGGGGAAGGGGAGGAGATGGAAAGTGAATGTGCAACAAACTTGACTGTCCGATTCCCCAATCCAAGCTGCTATTGTATTTTTTGGATAACGTTTTATGTATTGCAATCAAAATTGTCAATAAACTGTCCATGTTCATAGGGATCTGCATAATGACTTTCAACATAGCCATGACCTTACATTGAAGCAGTGCTGAAACCTATGTCCACAATGTCTATCGCCAATACACAGCTACTTTGAGGACACATTTACATATATATAATTTAAAATTTGCTATATTTATTGAGGAAGAGTGCTAAGTCTCTGTTTGCTAAGAGAATGAGGCACCGTATTGCATCTAACAACTTTGGCTCTTGTGAATATTGGCGGCTCTGTAATAGTGTATTGAATAAAAGTTTTCTATTCCTCCTCTCTTCAATCAATTTGAGGTGTTAACATCTGCTGCTGATAAAGCTGGATGTTTCCCTAGTAAATTCTCCTTAAACTTTACCCTTGACTCATCTGGAGTATCCTTGCCTAACAGAGTCTCTTGAATGATATGCATATAACCCCTTCTACGGTTTCTGCTATCTTCTCTAATCTGGATCCCCACAAAGCATGTGAACCCAATGGTATCCCTGTAAGAGTCCTTAAAAAGCTCTCATTCTCTCTAAACTAAAGTGGAAAGTTCTCCATGTTCTAAAACGTCAAATTCTGTGTTCTTCTATGACAATAAATTCCAATTTTCTGGGTTTTTTTTCAAAATCATAAAAAAAACATGAAAAATAAAGACGTGTGTGTAAACAGTAAAATATACAAATATATGGCCTACTTATATAGGCATCTTTATTTTTTTTGTGCTTCAGCAATTTCTGATGATCCACAAATGTGTCCCTCCAAGTCCAATCTAGAGTGTATTGACAAAAACTGCAAATTAATTTATTGCCATTATGATAAAAATCATCACAAAATGCTGGCAAACCAACATTTAAAAATCTAATTACTAAGCAAACAACTTTTATTTTTACTACTCTTGACGGTGCATGCCATGCTATCCAAATGCTAACATCACACATGGGTATTTGCCCTGCAACAATCAGTTTGGCCAGATTAATATAATGAATTAGGTTAAGGTGCTTGTGCAGTACTGGAATCAGTAGTGGAAATTACCCCATATTATTTATATGTAACAGAGAGAATTTGGGATGCGCACACAAACACACACACACACATATTTTTTTTTTTTATTTATTGAAATTGGAGTAGATTTGAACTGCGAAATTAGATCAGAACAATTTTGTTTACTGATGGGAATCTGATCTAGCCCATTTGGAATTGGGTCATTAGGAAGACAATGAAAGATGATCGAGATAATTTTTATCAGTTAAATTTTGACTAAGGTTATGAGGAACTTTGAACTTTGAAATTCACATGATTTTGGGTTGAAGGCAGCACTCATTATAATTGCGTGCGGGCCAAGGGTCGATTTATAATCAGCCAGGTTTATCTATATAAACGCCCACAGAAATCTGTTGACAGAGTGGTTGGCTCATCTGCCATCGAGTGCAGTCAAGCTGGGTAAAAAGAGGTCGGAGACTGGAAGTGATGTCAGGGATTGGAACAAAACCCCCGCTAACATGTACTGTTAATATAAGTACCGATGCTTCTGCTACCATGGAGATTACTACTACTGTTACTACCACCAAGGAGGAACGCAACTATAAACTTTAAGCCACACACAGAAATGTTTATCTCTCCATCGCAAGAATCATATAATTTGACAACAAGCTAATCACAACCCACTCTCTCTTTGTCTAGAATCCAGTGTATGAGTTTTTATGTCAATTATTTTCTTTTCTGTAACCCGTTTCTTTTCTATACTATTCTTTTCTGCTATATAAAAGACATTAACAATTCAACCATTGAATAGTTGTTTGTCCAGCTTTCTGCAGATATATATTGTTTTGGTGCATTCTAAATTTCTTAGCACAGGCTCTCCAGCCGTGTCTACATCTTCAGTCGACCGTGAATGGATGAACATCACTTCTGCTTTCTGGATCAAACCAAACACAACGTGGGCAGGATTTAACCAGTGGACCAGTCAAATGATCTATGGATGCTCAGGGGACCTACGGTCACTCCCTTAAGTTCGGTTAAGACCAAGTATACACTCCAACCCAGAGAGTAAGACGTCGAAGGTTGAGGGGCTAGGGCGAAAGTGTAAGATATAGGATGACATGTTGTAGCAAAATAGGTTGTAGCGCTTGCACATAAGTAACTGACTTCACTGTGTATTTCAAATTTATACAAAATAATGATTCTGTTGAGTTCCAGTTCAGGAATTTTGAATTTTAGCAACGGAATATTTTTTATTTTTAGTAGCAAAAATCCCATTTTCTGTGTTTTCCATTTTGCGTATCACAGAGAACTTGCCACACTACTCTATAATAAATGACTTGCTGCCTCTTTCTTTCCTGCCTGTTGGAAATCCTCATCCGTTTTTTTCAGTTTGTAAGAACTCAGGTGAACCGTCTGACCCTTCCAACTATCAGCCTATTAGCAATCTGCCTCTTTTTGGCAAACTACTAGAGGTCCTAATCAATGCTGAATTGATTAAGCATCTCACATCGCAGGACCTTCTTTCAGACAAGCAATATGGCTTTTGTTTCTCTAGATCAACTGCTGATATATTGATGGCAATTGTGTAAAGAGTCTATCATGCTCTAGATAAGAAAAGTGAAGCTTGGGATATTGCTTTGGACATCTCAAAAGCTTTCAACAGGGTTTGACATACAGGTCTTCTCCACAAATTGAAAGTTATGGTCTCTCTGGCCAAATTTTTGAACTGATCCAGGCTTTCTTATCAAATCGTGAAATGAAAGTTGTTTTGAATGGCCATTCTTCTAGTTCCTTTTGTACTAATGCAGATGTCCACCATGGCTTTATCCTTGGTCAGACTTTGTTTTTAATTTTCATTAGCAACCTTAGCTCTCAACTTGACATCTATGCTAATGACAAGATCAAATTGGCCGCTGATGTCAAAAATGATCTTCAGTCTCTTGTTAACTGAGACAAAGCATGGCTTGTTAATTTTAATGCATCCAAAACTAATCTGCTCTCTATGAATCATCTGAGAGGCCATTTCCATCTTCTATCAACATGGCTGATGCTAGCCACCAAGAGAGTGACTCATTGGGCCTTCTCGGGCTAACATTCTGAGCTGACATGAAGTGCAATGACTATAGTGAATACATTGCCAAGTCAGCTAAGTTAATTCACTGTGCAAAACAATTTTTCTTTCCTGAATCTATTTTGCATAGCTATAAGTCTACCATTCATCCTTGCTTTGAATATTGTTGCCACATATGATCCAGAGTTCCTACATTATATCTAGAAGAATCAGCACTATTATTGGTCCTGATCTGGTGTCTCAGCTTCAGTCATTTTCCCACCACCATAAAGTTGCCTTTCTGCATCTTTTCTGTAAAAACTTTTATGTAATTTTTTAGATGAACTCTTCAATATGATACCTAGACTTTATGAATTTAAGCACAGTAAAAGTCTGGTAACGAAATCTCATCAATTTATAGTAGAGTTGGTAATATGTAACCATAAGTTATATGCTAACAATTTCTTTTCACACTTCTCACTTGTGGAACTCTCTCCTGGTACCATGTTTTCCAATGAAGTTTAATCTTCAAGAATTTAAACACAATAACAATCACTATCTGATGTTTTCCTGATTACTCTTCGCTTGTTTCCACTTCTTAGTGTGACACCCACTGGTGTGGTCGCGGTGGTTGCAGCGCCAATATGTGACATCCACTGGTTGCGATGTCAATATGTGACACTGTGCCGTCGGCCTGTGGTCAACTTCCACGAAACTGTAAGGTTTCTTCCACCAGCATTTTGGGGTTGACTCTTTGTCGCTGCCACCAGCCTGTGTCCTGGTCAATCTGGTCATTCTCGGTTCGATATCGGCTTTGCCGTTCCCAGCTCACCTCCAACGTCTGGTTACCGAAGTAACTGCTTTGATCTCCAGTCTAACCTACCCACGTTGTGACTTTGATCTTAGGTAGACAAAATCAATCAGGCGTCGGGCTGTAGTGCAAGCTGAGTCCGGGGTAAAGGTGATACCGCAAAAGCGTAAGTAAAAGAAATAATAAAACAAACTTAAGAGGTTCAAATATGTTGAGAAATAACAATTATCTTTATCTGTCTGTTGAATACAGGCGTGTGTTTCTCTCCCAGCCCGTTTCTATGTATTCATGACACTTTTTGTGTTTCTTAAGCGAGTTTTGGTATCTGAAGTCGTTCATCAATAAAACTTGCTTTTGGTAGAAAGACTAAGTTGAAAGAAAGGACGTGGAAATCTTTCGGTCAGCTTCTGCGAAGCACAGTCTCCAACTGCAACTCCAACTCAACTGTTTAGCTGCCTGGGGACGTTCGTTTATATGGATACCGACCAAAACCCAGTGTGGGGCCTGACATGGATTGGGTTCCTCGATAATTCTCGATTCCCAACAAGAACTCTTTGTTTTGGCCAGGAAAATTAATTACTTCCCATTTTTGGAAGATTAATCACTTTCCATTTCGAGGGTTCCTCTCTCGTTCATGAGGGAAGGTTTGAAGAGAGTTATCCTCCTAGACTCTTCCTCTCTCACGTTGGTATCTCATACCAATCCCCTCAGTGGGTGTTAACAACTTCTCCACTTTCTCATACATTCACCTCTCCTATCACCCCTGCTACCACTTGACCAATGATCTCTCAGAAGTGTGGGTCTGGCTAAATTGGCCCTCTTAAAATTATCATCCAGAATTTTTGTTTACAAAATCCCTTTTTATTTCTTTTTCCATTGGCTAAAACATTTTACAAATCCCAGATTGCAAAATAATTCTTATCACATCTTTCTTTTTGGGGACACCCAAAATCCACTTAGCCATGACCTCTACCAACTCATTAATCACTGTCAAAACCCGACACCTGGTTTTTCTGCTAACTTAACTTTTAGCTGGGAGGTCTGTATTTTACCTGAGAATCAAATTCTTTATTTTTTTCATGCCTTAAAATTCTCTTATCACCAGATGCTCATTTTCAGCGACACTGTGTCTGATGTCAACAGTTTGAATAAGCAGTAACAATAATTTCCTTTACCGATTTTCTTTCTCATGCCAGAATTCTAACACACACCAGACGATTTCCCTTTGTTGAGACCAGGAATTAAAATTAAATATCTCTGAAAGATAACTAATATTAATTTTCTCTGCCTGTATCGCAGTCGAGTTGAGCCGAAATGTTTTTATGCCCACCATGTGTCGGCTTGCTTTGTTTTTCTTTTCCGAACTCAGTCTTCCCTGGCGCGACATTCCCTTACCACGACATTAATCAATTTTGACAGAATCTTAAATCTCGCTTTTTCTTACGGATTTTCTGTCTTTTGCGAAAAGTATCCTTTTTTTCTTTGTAAATAAAATTTTAACGTTCCTCAGTCTGTCTTTCGATATAGCTCTTTCTCACCTTAAGTATTTCCCCGTTTTTAATTTCTATGGTCAATTAGTTAGCCAATTACCATTGCTAAATAGTGTCACATTAGTAAGGTTTCTGTTTCTAATTTTTCCACACCAATTAACTCCTTGTGTCTCAGTGACTTTACTGCCTTGCTTGGGGTGAACTGTGTGTGTGTGAATATTTATTTATTTATTTTCGGTAGAAGTCTTTTTAAAAGGCAAAGAAATTAAGCGATTGAAACACCTTTACTTTTTTTTTTTTCTTTATCCAAATACTTCAGTAACTTCAATGGGTGGGAATGATATCTTTAAAAATATTTCTTTACTAACAAGAGGATAACTCTTTCTGTAATAATAATTGCCACAGTAAATGTTCCTTTAATAGTATCAGCTGTCAAAGCAGGGGAGAGTAACAGTCAGGGGTCAAACTTAAATACAACCTAAGTAAAACAACTCAAACTCCTAAAGAAGTATTGTAAAGAGAAATTAGTTCTTTTGACAAAAAAAGATTCCACTGAATAATTTTGATATTGACATTCATTTAAGAGATTAGTTTAGTAACGTATGAATCTCCAAGTGTAAAACATGAATGATGTTTGAATTTGCTACAACAACAATGTTATACTTGGTCAATTTGTTAACCACTGCTTCATAGTGAGGTATCCATGTAGCTATAAAATGTTGAATGCAAATATGAGGAAAATCTCCAGAGAAGGACAAAGGAAGACATTTGTTATGATGGAAGTGTTCAGAATGTGAATAGTCTGAAAAAAATAAAATAAATAAATAAATAAAAATCTCCCATAAGGCCCCTCCTGCCCCTGAGTGAGTTTATTAGTTTTCAAGTTAACAGTAGACAATGAATTTCCTTACCAAACTGTAAGACTGACAGAAGTTAAATACCCCCCCCCACACACACACACACACATGCCAACTGATTAAAAAGACAGGTTAATACATCAAATTTTTTTTTTTTTTTAATCCAAAAACATTAACAGGATGTCTAGGGCCAAGGCATGTAAGATAAAAATATCAAAGTTTCTTAAAGGTTAGAAACAGGGAATTGGGAGCAGGCTGAGGAAGTTTCCTTATATTCAAAGAATAAAAGAGTGCTGAAGTCATTATCTGTAACTGAAGATTGCAAAAAAGCAATCACTTATTCATACATGAAGAGCCAGTGGTTAAATCAATTCCAAAAGTCGAGATGCCAAGAACTTCAAGAGATTTGTATTTCCTTATTTCAAACTAAAGAGGCTTTCTTAGGAGAATCTATGACTCAGACACATGGCAAAATATTTAATCATGACTAACATGACTCCTGTCTTGAAACTGAAATGAAAAAAGCATGAACCTCAAATTTCCTGTGGTTTATCTCATTACTAGTCAGACATGCAATAAGTAATACAAAGTGAATGCAACAAAATTGGTACAATAATACAGTACACATTTTAGGTTTAATGTCATATTCATTAAATTATATTTGTTTCAAACATATATATTTATGGGAATGGAGGTAAAACAAAAGTCTAAAAGAGATAACGGATACTTTTTATGAGGATTTTCATACTTTATCTTGTCTTATAAAGAGATTAAGGATTTTTTTAAATATCAATTTCATGCATGTTGTCTTTTTTGATGGCATAGGTAAACTAATCTTGTACTAAGATATGCACTGAGTGTATGATTTTGTAAAAGATCCCTTTTGCCTTCATATGTTTTATTTAAATTTCTAATGTGTAACCTATTTATTTTTTGGGACTTTTGGGTTCTTTTTTCACAGTCTATTTGGTAAATTCAAATTTCAGTCTGTTACTTCATTGTTTTTCACTTATCCAGCGATCTAGAGATTTGGACACACAGATATATATATATATATATATATATATATATATATATATATATATATATAAAAAATTGTACTTGAGTATCAATCGCTCTTCTATACAAGTTCCATTAAAGACAACTGACATGGTACTGTGATTAAACTTTTTCAATTTTTCTTGCATTCGTATAAGTTTTTTTTTCTGAACATAAAGTGTGTAAAACTGTCAAAATGTTCTATACACCCAAGCACTTTCCACTGTTCTATTAGCCATTATCAAGGATGTTTTTTTAACTGAATATATAGATTTTTATATATGTGTATCTATAATGATGAAAATGTTTTGTTTTTTTTTTTCCCAAACACAGCACATAATATATCTCCAAACAACAAGTTTTGTTAAATTTAACCAATAAGACCTATTTCATATTTTTCCAATTTCTGATTGAGATGTTATATATAATGTTTGAAATTATGAATATGTAAACATTCTGAAAGCAAAGAAAATATTTGTTGCAGATTAAATCCACAACACAGAGAACAAATCACTGTAAGTTCAGATTCGAATATCGGGGGCAGAAAGAAATGCTGAAAACTCGATTCGCCGGTACTATCTCACAAATCACAATGCACGTAACCCGTCAGAAATATAACTCACTCTCCAACGAACGCGGTAGCAAAAATACACAAAATCCTCAATTCAAGAACACAACTGCTTTTATCGGCCGAGCATTTTTTTTTCATTCGTCAACAGCTGGGAGACAATGCCCAATTTTTGCATATCAAATACTTTTACAGCGACTACTGCAATGGACTAGTTTTTAATTTAAATATTCCGTCTTCAGCATGTCATGCGGAATACGTGCCCTTTTTTTTGGTAAGTAATTTTCTTTTTCGCCACATTTTCTGTCGTAGGATACACGTGACGTGCTGTTGCTTGGTTTGACGAGATAAGCTGCCATTTTCTTTGCTATAGAATAAACTATTCAAAGTTCATTTCTTTTTTCTTGTTTTGTTCAAGTACTTTTAACTGTCATTATCAAGAACTAGGTGTTGTCAGTATGGTAAACAATATTATTTGACTAAATCAATTCTTGTCAAAATACTTCAACAAAACAGAATAAAAATAAACTAACTAAAAAGACTAATTTCAATCTCAACTGACAATATATCGTTTAGAAATTGGAAAAGTAAAATAAAAAATGAAATAGAGATTTTTGGTTGAATTTCACAAAGTTTGTTTAGATGATTTCTTTATTTATACATACATATATAGATGCATGTATATATATATATATATATATATATATATATATACACTACAGATTCGCAATTTAGAAAAGATCTCCATCCTTCTATCTGACCAACAACCACCCAGTGTGTTTGCTTCAGAACATGTACAAACAAGCAAAGGATCACCAAGTTAATGGTCATGAGGTCAAATTTTTAAATTCCCAGAGAATAATTAAATACAAATCAAAAAGGAAACCATTAGGGCATAGGTCAATGGAAGAATGGTAGACTGTTGCCAACACAGATTTTTCAGTCCTTGTTATCAAAGAGACAATGATCACAATACAAAACTAGTAATTAAATTACATTTTCCTTAAGTTGTTGGCAGTTCTGAGATGAATTACTTTCATTGCTTTAGATTTTTAATTATACTAGTCAAAAGAAAAGTGTAAAATAATTAAAGCAATTAACTATTTAAAGTCAGGCTAATATAATCAGCTTTGCTGTCATCACATTTCAACCATTCCAGGCCTTCTTCAGGTGTCTGTAAATCAACAAAAATGTATTGAATAGTGGCATTTTCTGCCTGTTCAGTTATTTCTTCATAACATTAAAAGAGTGAAAAACTACTGAGTCATTTTTAATAAATGTTCCATTTAAACTTACTGAAATATTATTATTTAATATTGGAGTGCCAAACTTTTTTTTTTGTTTTTACAAACCTTTACTCCAAAATTCATTTCATCTAAAGATTAGATATGACTTCACCAGATTAATAATAACTAGAAAAACCTGTGAAAATTTCAGTTTTCCTATCTTAATTTTCTGATGAATCTTAATTCTTCAGTTAATGACTTAATAAGCTCATGGCAAATTCTATAACAATAAAATATCTGTAGAAATTCCCCTATCACATTGTTATATATTTGAGCTTAACAATTTTCACATAATATTGCAATAACGATCATAAATATGAATTTTGTTTATTTTAAGTGGGTACAAATGAAAAGATTTTAAATTGATAACTTCCATTTCACTGAAACACTCATTAAATACTTCTATCTTCCCTTCTTTCTTTCATTATCTCACTGAAATTAAGTAGTGTATGTCTTGATTATCTATACAATCAAAACAGAATAGTCCATTATTTATGAGGTATTGGCAGGAGATGTTAAACACATTTATCTTCCCTTCTTACTTTCTAGCCATAAACCCATTTTACAAACAATTTTCTTAATAATTTAAAAATAATTCAACAGATGATGTTATTTATGGTGACTGAATTTTTAGTGATTGCTTAACCTGGTTTCCATCATTTGATACTATGCATCAGTAAAATGGTGTTTTTTATTATGGTCGCCATTGCTTCTCAGCCTTTTTGGCTAACATCAAAGTGTAGTATCTGTTTTTATTAGATTAATCTGATTCTATTTTCATTTTCTCACTGAAACCAAGTAGTGTCTTCTCCCTTCTTTCTACATGATTAAAACAAAACAGACCATTACTGATGAGGTAATGGCAGGGCATAACAGTTGTGTGAAGGGACGGACAAGCACAATTATAATAGGATATTTATAATATTATAAATAATAATTTTTATAACAATAATAAAATTAAGTTGTACCAAAAAGATTTTAATTTTTCACAGACCTTAATTGAAAAGCAAGCTGTGTGGGTGATGTAATGGATAGCGGCTTAGAAATCCAAGTTTGAATTCCAGTCAGGTTCATTACTTTCACATGCATAAATACTCTTGGGGAAGCTATGAATCAGTTATGGGTTAAATATAGGACTTGTATCTAGAAAAATCATTGTTATTCCTCCACCCCCCAAAAAATTGTTAATAGAATATTTACTTGCATAAAGAAAGAAAAAAAAAAAAAAAGAAATTCTTACAGTCCAAAATATGTTTTGGCTTTAAATAAACCAAAGGATTGATAAGCAGTATAAGAAATAAAAAAAACAACCCTAAAGCTTATTTAATGTACACTTTTAAAAACTATGACCTCTTTATTTTATTTATATTATTATAATAGGAAGGTCATAGTTGTTAAAAGTGCAGCTGCTATAATATATTAATAATATTATATAATAGAAGATGTAGAAAAGTTCTCACTAATCCACTTCGAAATATTTGACCAAATGACCAAACATGAAAATGTTTTGGGGAATCCCCCTTTTTTTCTGAGTCAAGAATTTTTCAGTACCTCCCACGGCAACAATATCATTCAAGTACACATTTAGTTTCAGATGCTATAATGGTGGAACAATTATTGAATTTTGAGAAATTATTTTAAACAGAGCCTAAAAAGCCACCAAAGGTGCTTGCCAAATTTAGAAACTGGAAGGAAATGAAATAGTATCTGACCATACTGCCCCAAAACTAATTTTAAGGATTTCAAAAAGTGTGGTGACTTGTCCCTTGATAGAAATCCCTGAAGTGGGTAACCATCAGATGCTATAAAATAAAAGATAGCAAAGAACCTGATAACTAGTGTTGGTTTCAATCCTGACAGGAATAACTGCAAGATACTTGCTCCTTCCCATTTTATAGGCAGAAGCACACAAATGTATGCTGGGATTTTTCATAAAAAATATAATAGGCCAGATCTTGGTTTCATCAGATGCAATCCCGATCTGTCTTGTCTTGAATTCAAAATGCTACATTTGTTTGTCCAAACTTGCTTTTGTGTGTGAACTCCAATTCTTAGTTTGTGAACTTTTTGTCATATTACTGTTGATTTGTCTTGAATATATATATATATTGTTTGCCTTTTTCTTTTCTTTTTCTTATTTTTGCAAACACTGTCAATTCTGTTTGTTGTACAGTTCTGTTACTTATTTTGCATTTGACCATGGAAACTCACTCCACAATTAGCATTTTAAAAGTTTCAGAAGACCTAGGACCATTTATTCTGTGACCATAGATCATTTTCAATGATCAAGGAGCATTTAAAAGATAGCATGTATAAAGCAGTATATATGTTTTAAAAAACATTATCGGATCTCAAGAATATCCCTATTAATTAAAATAATGAAAAATAATTCCCATATGTCCTAAGATTAGCTAATTCTTTCTTTAGTATTGACTATGCTACGATATTTAACCAGATTTCATGGTGAATAATATAGGAAATATGACCCACACTGAGAAGAGTCATTAACATTCCAAGCTTGTTCAAACAATTGAACTCCTCCTGCTTATTGGCTAATTTCACAAATCAGGCCAAGGTGATTTTCTTTGCTCAGCTTTGAGAAAAAGCTCTCTTCATCTTGTATATAAATTAGAATCATTTGAATTACACAAATAGCAGTGGAGGACATCTGTAAATATCTTGGGCGTCAATGAATGGGTCCAGCTGGGTTATTAGAGATCACTTTTCTCACCATCTAGTTATAAACAAAAAACCTTTATAGATGATCCTTCTAAAAAAAGGTAGCTGTATAATAAACCAGCCAAAACATTGTAGTAACAACATCCAACACAACAAAGAGTTCACTTATTTGGACAGAGTTGAAAAAACTTAATAAATCTATCTCCATCACAAAAACATCCTTCAATATATCTGAACATTAATTTTTTTTTCTTCAGATACCATATCCTGAAAGGACATGGGCAATCATGTGTTGCCATAGATTCCTTTTTTTTCTTTACTATTTGTGCATTCTTCAGAAAGATAGTGTAGTAGTTTCTTCTTGCCTTCTCCATAATTTGGAATGAACAGGAAACATTTATCACTAACATAGGGGAATACATTTTCTGGAATCATTAGTCTTAAACATAATCTGGGTTTTTAATGTAATTTTCAATAATAAATAACAAACTATTTGATTTTTTTTTCAGATTCTTTTAATTCTTTCAAAACTTAATAAATGACTGTCTCTGATTTTGTTAAACATTTTAATAAATATAACAATAAAATAACATTATTTCCTTAAAATTTGTTTTTACAAATCTTTGTAGTTATTTTCCTTATAAAACCCGAAAAATAATTAAGAACAAATGTTTACATAAAAATAAGAAAAGTGGGTTGTCAATTTTCTGAGAATATGTTGGCTAGTGTATTTTTAAATATTTTATAACTTTTCTAAGAAACTATATGTTGCAAACGAGATGAAAGTCAGAAAGTCACAGCTTGGTTGTGGCCACCGAGATCCATTGCTAAAGTGGAAATGGAAGACATACATTAGTTGATGTTAAAATTAGAGAGAAAGAGAGAGATGAAGATCAAACAAATAAGTTTAACAAATTCATATTATATATAAGTGCATCATAATTCTAGTTTGTCTATGTAGGACTCAGATGATAATATATATTCATAAGTATGTGTGTTTAGTCACTGTCTGCATGTTGATTTGAGGACATTTTTACACAAACACTGGTTGTGGTCGATAAACATGTTAGATCCTTTAAGAATGGATTTAATAAAGGTTGGTGATGTAATATAGTGTTTTTATAGTTAGTAAAATATTTATCAGGATTCCCTCAAAGTATTTTTGATGTAAAGAATTGTGTTCTTTTTTAAGTTGGATGACATTTGCAAAATCAAAGTTATGACCAGTTTTGTTCCTGTGTATTATGAGTGAGTTTAAAGTATTATCTCAATGTAGATTGCTTTTATGCTCATAGATACAGGCTTTTAGATTTCAAGATGTCACACCAATGTAAGTGTTTTTACATTGCAAGCACTTTATTTGATAAATCCCAGCAACTGAAGTAGTTTTTTTTTTTTCCTAATTAGATCGTTTTGAAGTTGGTGGGTGGTTAGTATTGGGTGGGAATAACTAATTTATTTTCAAATATTGTAGAGATAGTGTTATAGAGTAGGATTATGAATTTTGTGTTGTTGACATTAGAATTGCTATCAATGGTTTCAAATTCAAAGTTTTCATTCTCTTAGACTGGTTGCCACCCAATACTAAATAGCCCAGTATACCCTAATATTTAATCCATAACTGGAGGAAGAAGAGACAGATTCATGCATTTTTTCCAATGGTATTTATTTGAAAGTGAATACAACAGACTAGTCTGGAATTTGAACTCAGTTCACCAATTTGAATTTTCATACCAATATCCATTACACTAGCCACACCATTTTGGTCATGAAATGCTAAATTAGAAAACTAGTCTTAAGGATCATCCTTATTGTGAGTTCAATCTATATTAGGTATCACACAACTGTGGCCCTGGTCTAGACTAGTCTAATCTTAGTAAATATCCTCAACAATATAATAAAAGTTCATTGGCCTGACTGTCCTTACAACTAAAATTTAGAAACCAAAGAATGTCTGAAATTTATCAGTACCAAAGAAATAAAAAAGCGACAAACTCATTGTCAGGCTATAGTGGAATCTAATAAGTCACTTTCTGTCTGAAATTTATATATATTTTAAGGAGATGGTATTAGGTAGGAGTGAGTCATTTTTTAGGAAATGTAGGCAAGGTTATTAGATCCAACATCTCCATATGGAAATTACTCTAGCCATCAACCACCCCTGGCACTGCCAATCAGGGTGTCCTCTTGCTTTGCTTGACAACCAAGGAATCCTACTCCTAGAGATTCATAAACAAGAAACTCTTACACTAGCCCCAGATGCAGTCACACTTCCTTATAGGGGAACACCCTAAAACATTCAACAAGTTATTTTAGTGAGGTTTTAAATTCCATCTTGGTTCACAGTTGCAAGCTTCATCTAACTCACTCCAACAACCTTCTTTATATGTCAACAGAGGCAATCTGGCTCTCCGCAACTTCCTATCTCTTATGGCTCTTAATCAATTTTGTCTGGTATTTCTCCTAAACCCTGTTCCACCATCCATTTACCTAAGATTACTAAGTATGTTATAATTTGTTTTTTCTGTCTATCTTGCCTTCAATGTCCTGTGAGTATCAGATTTTCCAAGCTTTCACTTCTCATTATGTGCTCTAGAAATCTCTACTGTCTTCCTGATGTTAAATACAAGTTTCCTTTTTGCTTCCATTTTCGCTAAAACTTTGTCATTATTCTCATAAGTCCATGGTATCCTCAGCATCCTTCTGTAGAACCACATTTCTGTTGCTTCAAGTTTCTTCATCTTTGCAGAGATTGTCCAGCACTTGCTGCCATTCAGGAGAACAGATTCCACATAACAGTTTAGTATACTTTTACTTGTTTTTAGCAAAGTTTTTCTATTTCTTAGTATTCTGCTTTAGCTTTTGGAATGCTTCTTTGGCTATCCCAATACGCCTTCAGATTTCAGTGCCACACTTTCCGTCCTCTGTTAAAACATTCTAAGATGTTTAAATTTCCACATTTGTTTGATTTTGGTATTTCCAATTCACTCTTTGGGCTCATCCTTTTGTTAACCACTATACATTCTGTCTTCTTGCTTTCCTTCACTACATTCTGTATGAGTTTTTCACCAGGCAAAAAATAAGACAGAACAAGGAGAAATTTTATTTGAAATGCTGACAGCTATGAGAGGAAATTAAATAATATGTACTCTCTGTAAAATAGATGAAAATTTATTCATTTTTCAT